>JACEIK010009661.1:5130-16582 GCA_018107945.1 Datura stramonium | reverse complement strand
TTAACTACAAATCACATGAGAATGCACAAATAACGATAGATAAACAAGACGAGATGAATCATTTGAGTATCACTTGGGCATATAATTCTGCCCAAGATCAGCATGTACTTTAGTATTTGGTAAAAATTGACTTCCTCGATATGTGTTGATGACTTTTTGTGGGTACTTGAATTAGTTAATCTGTATTTGCGATTGAATGCTTGTTTTCATTGGTTTTATGGGTTACGAAAGGTAGCATGATGGGTTTACAAAAGGTAGTGAATTACCGTGAGACAGCGAGTAGACTTTATTATTTAATATACTTCAGTAAGAAAGGTTAGAAAATCCTGTAGATGATTAAATATGTTAATAAATGGTAGAATTAGACTTGGTCAATCACAGTGAAATAGTAAGAGAGATAGTCGTGATACGGAGTTATATAGCAGAATAAAATAGAACTGGATCAGGGAAAATTAGTTACTGACTGCTGAGTATGCCGCTGCAGCGGACAAATAGTTGCAGTAGCAGGACCGCTATGGCGGTCTGAGTACTCGCTGCAGCGGAATAGCAAGGAGGCAGATTGGAGATAAAATGAAGGCTAGAATGATAGGGTAATTCATGAGACTTAACGAGGATTAAAAGATGATAATGTAGAGAATAAAGTAGTAGGATGTTGCATGAGTTCGATAGTCGTTGAATTTATTAACATCATTTGTATGTTGATTATTATGTTGTTATGTTAGCTAACCTTAGTTGGGTGATGATGCCTACCAGTACGTAAGGTGTTCTAATACTACCTTGTTGCACCTTTTTGGTATAGGTTGTGGCAGGATTACAGTACCTTGATCGACATGGATTACTCAACATTAGCTTTCGTGTTCTTCTTCTCAGACGAAGCTGTGTCATTTTGTCTTATCATGTATTCTATTAGAGCTCTTGTACCTGTCTAGACTAGATCTTGGGAGAGTCATAGTTTTTGGGAAGCTTGTATTATTATTTTGAATTTCTGTTGAATTGTGTAAATTAATGAGAAACTTGGGTATTTTATGTAATGTTCCACAAGGATTCTCCTATCGAGTAGAGTCAATGTAGGTGCGCATACAATCCGCCTATTGGGGTCATGACACTCCCATTCCAAACAAGGTGTAGTTTCTTCATTATTTCATCCATTTAGCTCTCAAGTTAGGCTCATTTTCACCTAGATATAAAGTGACATAAATTAGCAATATTCACACTAAAATCTCTAACTTTACATAGAATTCACATCAAACAAGCTCGTAAAACTCACGTAATATCAAACCATCAAACACCACACTTAAACTATTGCTTGCCCTCAAGCAATCACACTACACTCCAAGGATGGAACGACCATTTTGAACAACTCTAGCTTACTTGTTATGCCAAGAATATTTAATACAAAGAATTTTTTCATAATCACCTAGCTTTAGGAATCAACTCAAAGTATCAACCTTTTCGTATTAAAACCTTGCTCCATTACTCTATCAAAAGAGCCAAACATATCACTTACCCTTAACAAATCATGTTCCCCTCACACAAATAACAAATAATAGTCCCATACACATTAATTTGATAACATTCAGGGACATAAGATCGAAAAAAATTCTCTCTCTCTCTCAAAATAAAGTTCTTGTTCCATAAAAGATGAACCATAAAATTACCCTTGGTGTACTACTCCACTAATTTAATCTCTCAACTTTTCTTTAAGCACAATCATACCAAAAGTTGCCACTAGTAAGGAAAATATTTTTTTCTTTCAACAACATGATTTATTTTCAACACTTTTTTTTTTCAATTCCTTACTATTTGCACTCAACATACTTTTTCTCCTTTTTCTTTTTGTGAACCTTCATCCATTTTAAATAGTTCCTCTCAAAACTCAACCAATCTCTCAGTTAGTCTTCAAAAGATCATAACATATTCAGTGTTCGCAGGAGGTAAATGGTTCAAAGAGACAAGCAATTAAAATCAAAGGAGTTAGGCTTGTAATGTAGTTGCTCAATTAGCTTAACTAGAAAACGTGCTATTAGGATGGTCACAAAGTATATATATAATTAGCGTGGAATTTCTTTATGAAGTCTGCTTTTACAGGGCTCAAGAAGGCTTACCTATATCGCTTCCTAGACTGATCAAGACTTATCATTTCTCTTTGCAAACACTCGGGGCAAGTTTTAGATATCCAATCATGTCTATGAGCACATCAAAATTCTCACTCACACATCGACACATGACTCACTCAGGATATGATTCCTTGACTCTCTTCTTAGACAAGTAGAGATAAGATAAATATTTCTAACACTTGTTGTGAGCCTAAATGTCTGAAACAGACTCATTGTTCTCAAAGAATAGACAAAATCAAGAAGAGTGTCAATAGACTCCAAAGAAAATTAACTAAACTCGATTAAAAAAATCAACCCTCGAAAAAAGAACCGTGGCACAAAAAAAAACCAAGGAGTTATTACCTAAAAAAATACAGAGCTAAAATTAATGCAAAATTATTAATGCAAAATTAAAATAAATAGTTACATATACATTCCCCATCCCATACTTTAAATTGCGTCATGTCCTCATGAACAATAAATAAAATAAGGGGTACGGAAAATTCCATGAGGCTTGAAGCCTAGTCACGAACATCATCAGGTGGCCTTGAACCACCTTATTCCATATTAACCTGGCAACATAAGTACGCAATTGACTCCTCCTTAGAGTCTTTCAACATCTTTCTCATCTGGAACACCACTTTTTCATCTCCCACTCTAAGCATTAGTCATCCTTCATATATGTCCAGTATGGCTTTGTCAATGCATAAGAAATGTATTAGAGGAACCTTTTAATTTTCCTCCATGTCCACCATAATAAAATCTGCGGGGAGTATGAATTTTTTAACTTTGACCTTCACATCCTCTCAATCCCCTCAGGTATGACAATGGTCTGATCAGCTAACTGCAATGAGACAAGTATGGCTTTAGTAGCCCAACCTCTTTTTCTAGTTTCTTGAAAATAAATAACGGCATGATATTTGATGGAAGCTCCTGAGTCACATAAAGCCTTATAAAAATTTGGACTTCTCATAAAACAAGGCAGAGTGAAACTTACTGGATCTTTGCACTTTTGAGGCATCTTGTTTTGTAGTGTGGTTCCTTCAACTTTATTTTGCTTGATAGGATCTCTTTAATTTTTTTTGTATATGCAGGCATTTGAGTGAGAACCTCAGTGAACGGGATATTCAAGTACAACTCCTTTAACATCTCGAGGAAGTGGCCAAAACTAATTTCTCTCTTTTAGACTTCTAAGCGAATGGTAGTGCAGGTGTATATTTTCTCTCTTCGACTTTCTATTCTACCTTTTTCACACCTTTGTTCATTTTGGAGTGCTCTTTATTCTACTTGCTTCGGTATCAAACCACACTTGAGATTTTTACTCTGATTAGTTAACAACTTTTCACTCCTTCAATGATACTGCACTCACTGTTTCCTTTGTAATTTTTTCAATACTACCTGTAGTCATTCCTTGAGCCTTCTCAGATAGTGTGCTAGCAATTTGTCCTACTTGCTTTCTCTAAGTTCTATATAGCTACATGATTAACAAATTTCTCATCTACCTTGGTGATGAAAGCCTTCATAAGTTGCTTAAGACTTGATTGATTTTGTTGTAAAGGCTGATATGACTGCCTTTGTTGATTTTGAAAACCTAAGGATACTTCTTGTTGTTTCCAAGAATTTGCATTACAATTAGGTGAGCTCCATGAAAAACTAGGGTGCCTCTGTGCTATAGAATTGAAATTGTTCCCCCTTGGTAATTTTCTCTATTGAAACTTCCGACAACCTTTAACTCTACATCTGACAATGGACCCTATTGACACTTATGAGTAGGGTGTCCCTGTCCACAAAAATCACACCTAGAGGGTGGTACTAACTACACCTGAGATATAGTGAGTTGTTTCACATCTTTGGAAATAGATGTGATAAGAGTTTGCAGAGTCATGTAAGCATCTACTTGGTGCACCCCAGATACTTTCTTCCTTTCAGAACCATATGCAAGCCATTGATTTGTATCCTCTGAAAGATCATTCACTATTGCAATTTCTTCTCTATTTTCTTTTACGTAAATGGTCCTCCCACTGCATTATTCAAATCCTTGTAGAGGTGGGTATCAAACCTTCCCAAAAGATAGTCAATCGTATCCATAGCTCTATTCTGTTGTGAGGATATCTTCACAATAATTCTTTAAATCTCTACATGCTTCAAATACTGTATCTGCCTCTAATTGCCCGAAATTGCTAATTTCCTTCCTTATTCTAGTTGTTCTTGCTGGAGAGAAGTACTTGTCAAGTTATTTTATAGTCATTTCCTCCCATGTACAAATTAAACCCGAAGATAGCTTCCTCAACCAAATTTTTGCCTCATCTTTCAGAGAGAAAGGAAATGCCCTTAAATATATAGCATCATCAGACGCTCCATTATACTAGAAGGTGTTCATTATTTCATCAAAATCCATGAGATGATTAGTGGGGTCCTCATTCTGCTTTTCTCTGAAAACATCGTTGTTTTGAATTGCTTGGAAGACACTATTCTTGATCTCAAAATTGTTTTCAATAGGTGGATATCTCATACTGGACTACATTGCATTGTAGTTCGGTTTAGCATAGTCCCCCCAAACAATCTTCCCACTCTGTCATGATTTTGATCCAATACATCTTCTACATCAACAAGCTAACATGTGTTTCTTCTATTTACAACCTCATTCACCACACCAAGATGAAGATTTTCACGATTGGGGTTGTGTTGATCATCTAGGGAAGTATTGTGCGTATTCTCGGCTATAATTCTTGCCCCCTTCCCTTATGTTGTTGAAAGGCATTCTATTCTTCACGTCAAATTGAAATAAGGACACCTTAATATTCTGGTTAGAGGACTGCCCTAAAAATCTGTCTACAAGTTATTTCTTCAGAAGGCGTAGGGATCTCTCCAACTCTGGGTTATAATGAACAATCCTTGGATGAATATCATGTCATACACCAGAGCCTGAGAAGTTTCCCTAGAATTATCCTACAGTCAACATAAAGAACTTACAAATCAAGTGTGAACCACGAAGTAAATAAAAAAAAAATAAAAATAAGAGTCCTAAATTAATACACAGTTTTTATTTGGATACTATTTGTTGCCGATCCTTGTTAACAACGCCAAAATTTGATCGGCGCTAAAATATAGTATCAAGATCATATCCACAGGGATTGGTTCAAATAATAGATCAAATAAAATATGCTTACTATTATTTAGGTGATTAAAACTTGAGTTGGTTGTGTTTATGAGCCACAATTTTCTACTAAAACTTAAGAAGAAATAATTTATGACAAGAGCGACGGTTACTATCCAGATGAGAAGTGAGGGTAATAGACGAGACAAGTGCAAGATAATTATTGAAAATTTAACTTTGTTTTGAAATTCACTTATAAAATTTTATTGATTCTCACGAATTCAATAGTTAATTAGATTATTCTTGAACTTAGATTCCTCTTTAAAGTAGATCTAAATTCTATGAAATAAACTAATAAACTCCTATGAAAATATATACAAGAACTCTTTAATGGTTTAGTCTTGAGCAAATCATCTTTTGAATATTTTCCTCCATGATTCCATTGATAAACTCGACAAGCTCTTTTGATTACTTAGAAGAATTAATAAATCAAACCAAACAAGATAGGTCAAAAATATTTACTAAGTTATTCCTCTTTCGATTAAACAAAATAATGAACAAGGGATGCAATTTAATTCAACTTCAATGTAAAGCTTAAGCATAAACAAGAATCAAACTCCACAATAAATTATCTATACACCATGCCTATCAAAAACTCTTGGTTAAACTACTCCATAATAGAGAAAGAAAACATAGATGAATAAGAATTAAAAGACATTACAACCGACAATTGATTGAAACTTTCGTATTGAATCAAATCGTAATGGAAAGTAGTAAATTCCTTCTCTCTAGTGCTTAGATGCCTCTTTTTGTTCCCAAAAATAATATACCCTACTTAGTATTTGTTTAAACCTTATATAGCATGGGTATGTATCCATTGAAATTCCAAAATTAGCCTTCAACTTAAAGTCCACAGTCATTGCATGCGAGGTTGCGTGCCTAGAAGCCAAATCATGCAGGCCTGCCAAGCTGCTGCCTCGATGGCACATTTTCACCATCACTCTGTATGATTACACAGTGAGTGCGCATGGCAACCAACATGCTGATTTGTCTGTGCGGTTGAGATTTGAGGCTGTGCGATCATGTAAGCCTCCCACTCCAAATGACGTGTAGTTTCTTCATTGTTTCATCCATGTAGCTCTCAAGTTAGACTCATCTCCACCTAGATATAAAGAGATATAAATTAGTAATATTCACACATAAAATCTCTAACTTCACACAAAATTCACATCAAACAAGCTCAAACTCACAAAATCTCAAACCATCAAGACTGTCGATCAACCCCATTTCTAGTCTACATCCTAGTTAGTAGAGGTAGATTGGATGTGTTGTTTCCAGCAAAAACCTCAGCACGAACAATGTTCTTTTGATTGGCGGCATATTTTGGAGGCATAATCTAAAATACTTGAATGCATGAGTTAGGAGAAAATCTTTATAGAGTTAAAATTTATCGCACAAACTAGAGTATGAAAGAAGGGTGGTATTTCCTATTGCCCTGTAGCCTCTCTATATAAGTATGGCGCTCTTCAAACCTATAAGAAGGACTCTACTAGGCGCGACTTCATAGACATCCTAGGACTCTTTAACCTAGGGCTCTTATACCAAGTTTTTCATGCCCCGAGTTTACACCTTGGGTGTGGCCGACACTCAGACTACTAATGGTCCAAGCGAACCCTTGGCTTGACTTACTACTAATTGAGGTAGCTATTGGAAGCTATAACAAGAGTGGGTCAACAAGATGATGAGTTGATAATTTACCAACTCATTAGGCTTATAAACATGAGCTTTTGTTTGGTTTTCAAGTCATTTAGGAAGGTTTTATGCCTTTCTCTTTGATTTTTGCAGGTATTAAATTTAAATATATAAAGCAAAGGAATTGAATAAAAAGCATGGTGCTGGAAGAAAAGGGTCATCCTGCGAAATGCAGTACAAACACAGGGAACACTGTTTTGAAGCTGAAGGATCACCTGCGGAATGCGGGTTAGCACATGAGAAATGCAGGTGCCAACGTAGGACTATGACAGGATTCACCGACCTAGAGCTGCGAAGGACTTGCGCCTCGTGGATGGGAACCTGTGAAACGCAGGTGCCTCACAAGTGAGGCCATTCTTAAAGGGGTAAAATCATCCAGCACAAGAAAAGAGGAGCATCTTAACCCTATTTTTGTACACCTTTTGTAAAGAATAGAATATTCCATTCCAGGGCATTGAATAGGGAGTTTTTGTATTGAATTTTAGAGAGAGAAAAAGATATAGAGAAGTGAGAGCCTTTTCCTTCATCTTTTTCATCTTTCTAAGGTAAACCTCTATTGAAGAACAAATTGATCTTGAAGTTTCTTTTTGATGATGAATGATATTGATTTCTTTATTGGTTTTATCTCTTGTTCTTTATCTATGAGTAGCTAAACATTGCTAGGGGTGTGTGCATTATAGGGGGCTAAAATGGATTGAGTGTTGCTAGTTTAATCTTACAATCACTTATTTAGAATAAATCTATTATTTTCTCTAAATTATAATTGAAATATCTATAATTGCAAGTATGGATTGTGTTTACTTATTCTATTGTTACTTGAAAAAGAGGAATAGAATATGGGTGAGAAGACAATGGTGGGTAATTGAGTTTTGATTGTGTGGGATTGGGCTAGATATAACCAATACCCACTTTCACACACCCATTAAAGAATTGAGGCCGGAGATAGTTTAATTCTTACCCATGTTGTAGTGGTTGAAGTATATGGGACCTTGGGGTTTAAGAAAATTCAAGGCAAAAGACACGAAAGTGGTTGAGAAACATCGGTGCCACCTTGTCCACAACTATTTATATTCATAAGTAATGCTTTGATTTGCTAATTATCCCCAATCCTATCAATGTCCCGTCAACAGCACACCCCTAGTATTCGCTCATATTATTACTTCGAAGTTGGTTTCCTTTTTTTGTTGCTTGAATTTGAATTCATAGTGTGATCTTACAAACCCCAATATTTACTTTTCTGGTTTTGATACAATGATGCTATTTGATTCAATTTGATGGATGACTTTCATTGCTATCAATCTTCCTTTCCTATGGATTCAACCCCAACTCACGAGTTGGGTAAATTATATGGCGAAGATTGTGTACACTCTCTCCTAGAAAGGAGTGGATTTGGACGTCATCAATTTTGGCGCCATTTCTGGGGAATGAGATTTGATAACCTTTAGTTTTTTATTGATTTGAATTAATTAAGCATCTTTTGTTATTCTTCTTTTGCATTTGTTGTGAGTTTTGTTGACTGATTAGGGGCATGAAGATGAGCCCTTTTGAAAGGCTAATTCAAAACTTTGAGGTGTCTTCTTATGTTGAATCTCTTTGACTGATGGATGAAATGTGGAGATGAGAGGAGAGAAAAGATGTTGTGTTGATAATAGTAATGAAATAAATTGAGTTGTTAGAAATTTCATAATGAGTTTTCATTCGAGATACCAACAAGCCAATCAACGTTATTGGTATCCTCATGATAAAAATCAAGGTAGGAACTCTAATTGTACAACTGAATCAAGTAGTCAGGGGAGTGACAAGTCATCCTACTCCCGCATTGAAAGAATGCTTGAAGTGGTTCTTGAATGAGTTGTTTCAACTGACTTGGGGATTTGGGAGCTAAAAGGTGATCTCTTAGATCTCACTCAAATAGTTAAGGACCATGTAGTGTCCATCATACATCTTGAGGAGAGGATGAATTTGTTAGCATCTCAAATGGAATCAAGGGCAAGCATTATAACCCATGAGCCGACTAAGGAAGATACCACCTTAACCCCAAGCAATGTTGATGAGGAAGATATAGAATGGGAAGTAGAGGAGTCATTTTCAAGGAGACATTAGAAGGAATTCTTTTGAGTATTGATGGTAAAGGAAGTGAAGAGCTAGTAGAGGCATGTATTGCTATAAAAAGTCTAGGGTCCTACTTGTCACGATCCGAACGTAGACCCCGGACCATAACACGGGACAAGGAGCCCCGAGAGACTCCAAGTCGACCCATGACATGAACATACATATAACTCCATATCATTTAAAATGGAATACTTAACATAATGATATAGCGTAAACATACACATAATATAGAATGATAAGCGGAACGTACAAAATAAACAACAGCTGAGTACTACATATAGTCTAAAAGCCTCTATAGTATTAGATGAGTTGATGGGACCACATCTCCAACTAACCCGACAAACTGAAGACTAAAAGAACATCAATATCTGGAACACATGGTCCTAGGAGAATGAGGACTCACCAAAAGCTGGATGCTAAACTCTGAGAAGACTAGCTATGAACGGGGCTGAACTTGAGAGTCGGGTCTTGTATCATAAAATGATACAACATAGAGTATGCGGTCAGTACGTGAAATGTATCGAGTATGCATGGTAAGTAAAACGAACATTTAAAAATACATAAAGGAACATAAGAGATCATAAGAATGGGTGTCACGACCCGAACGGAGGCCCGAATCGTAGACACGGGACAAGGGACCCCGAGAGACCCCAAGTCGACCATGGCATAAGCATTTAACTACCTCATTCAATAACAGGAAGGAAACATAATTATAAACTTAGTGGAAGTCAAACTTAATATAACAACAGAACCACATCCGAAGCTGGATACACATCTAAGTCTGATAAGCCTCTAATATGGATGAGCTGATGGAACAACACCCCCAACTAGATCAACAATACTGAAACTGAAAATACATCCAAGATAATTGAAAGTCTAGTCCTTGAAAGATGATGACTCACCAATCAAGCGGGTTCTAACTCTGATAAGCGACTACGAACGGGGCTAAATTTGAGAACCGGATCCTGCATCATGAAACAATGCAGCATAGAAAGTATGTGGTCAGTACGTGGACTGTACCGAGTGTCACGACCCTCCTTGGGGGGCATGACTGGCACCTGGTGCCCTACTAGGACCTGAACTGCTAGACTGCTGAGCCTAAGCAATTCTGGCGCCTGGCTGGCTCTAACTCTGGATTCAAGAAAACGATGAGCTATATGACGACTGTAAATACAGCCTCCGACCGACTAGGCCTATAGCCACATGTAAGTAAACAACAGCTAATCAGAACAACAGTAGTATGAAGGAACCTATGCGGGCCGACAAGGCCACCATGCTGTCTAGTTACTCCTGAATCAAGAAAACAGATGCTAAAATACTACGTGACCGACAAGGTCACCACTACCAACTGAACGAGACCTCACATGGCCGTCATAAACAACTAATACATACACACGGCCTCACACGACCGGTACAGCTAACCACAGTGAATATATAATCTGCAAGCCTCTAAGAATACTGATAACATGGTCGGGACAGGGCCCCGACCTACCCATACTGTACAACAAAAGAAAAGGGATAAACCTCTAGTTATCTAGCTCCGGATGACTGGAGCTGATGACTCTGTGAGCTGGCTGGAATCACGAGGGGTCGGCTCCTCGTCTATGAGTACCTGCAAGCAAGTAATGCAGCGCCCCAAACGGGCGTCAGTACCGCTGGTACTGAGTATGTAAAGCAACAACTGAAAAATGTCTAAAAACAACAACACAATTGATGGAACTGAAATAGAAAGAAATAGACTGGATCTGACTGAAAATATGAATCAAAGACTGTTCTCAACTGTGTTGGAAGGAGTAGGAGTCATACCTGGAAATGTAACGCTCTACGGTCGATCTACTCGTATCTAGCGTAACATGGCATAACATAACATAACATAGCACACACAAACCTTACCCGGCCCCCATAAGCCGGGAAGTACAATCAACACGCAATCTATACCCCTACCCTGGTCATCCCATCTCCTATAATAATTATAAGCATCCTGCCGATCCCCTGGGTATGCACTTGGGCTGGCTGAGCCCCTGACTATAACTGTACCTGAGTCCAGAGGACTCCTGAATCAACACCCGGGACGTACTCGCTCGACGGGGGTGTATAAAAGCTGACCAAGGCTAAATATGAGGAAACCGGCATCCCATCTTCGTCCCCTGGGGGACGGCATGCCACTCCATAGAGAGACGTATCCTCGCACTTTGGCGAACTAGTCGATACAGCTATTAACCCTGGGGCGGTCATGAATGCTAGGTAATCCAACCCCAAAACAATACAGTGGTCTCAACTACTAATACTAACTGTGTATACCACATGCTGAAACTAGTGATAATAATATGTATGTATATACTACATGCTGAAACTAATGACAGTGTTATGTATGTATTTAACACAAGCTAAGACT
>JACEIK010009660.1:0-44182 GCA_018107945.1 Datura stramonium | reverse complement strand
CTTTAAAAAATAAATTTAATTCATATTATCATATTAATTCTACCTATTCAAATTTCTCATATTACTAATGAAAAGAAGACTTAATATCACATCTTGTTATTTTTTTCTTGCCAAAGCTAAAGAACTTTTGATATTTTTCAACTACCTTATTTAATTGATAATGAATTATCTTATCTATTCTATTAAGTTCTGTTCAATAGGTTATATAGATATGATTTATAAATCTAGAATATGTTTATCACTCACTGTTAGAAGAAACACTAAAGGGAAACTGCAAAATTATCAGATAAGTTCACTTTTTTGAAAACTACTTTTTGTATACGAATATTCATAAAACGTAATTTTTATGACGTCAGATTTTGCTGAAAAGCTTGATGTTGTAAATATATTCATAAAAATATATTTTTTTAATATTATTTTTCATGAGTTTAAATTTTATACATTATTTTTTTCATTAGCGGGTGATCAAGATTAATACCTATAAATAAATCTTTTAAAATGTGAGATTTGAAATCTTAAAATAAGACATATTCCAACAAGTACAGATAATGTGAAGATGTAAAAACTCTTATTGTCCATTACAATAGAGACAATGAGATTTGACCACACTTAAATTATTTTTGTAATAATTATTAATACAAGCACACGATTCAAAGTTCAAGTTAAATTGATGTATTTATAAAGAAGTATATATTAACTTTTAATCCTCTTATATGTCATGCCTCATCATTTTGCTTGATTCTTTTCTTGAAATTGTTCAAAATGTTAATGTTTGATGTATTAAATTTGCTGAAGTTAGTAAGAACAATAAATAAATGAAAACAATAATATAAGTATTTATATATTATATTTTAGTGATTTGTGCTAATGTTTTCCTGATTATAGAATTATAAGTAGTGGATATATNATTATAAGTAGTGGATATATAAAACAAATAGTTGAAGACATAACCAAACATAGAAGTGAACATACAACAAGGATATTTATAAAAATGTATAATGGTAACATATCAATATATTACATGTGTGCACCTAATAACATTAAAATGTAACTAATTATACATTCTATCAATCTAACTAAATTTAGTTGTTCAAATTTACAAGTTTAGATAATATTTATTCGAACATGCTGATTATTCCTATTTCAACTTGTACTTTTTCACTTTAAATTTTATGTTATCCATTATACTATAGTCATAATATGATACATACCATATGTATAATTTGCATGAAACACACGTTTAATGCACGAGTTCGAAACTAGTCCTTTTATAATAATACAAATAGAATATGATAGGTGATAGATGAAATAGTTTTATATATTTAGAAGAAATAAAAGAAACTCTTACTCTTTACATTTCTTGTTTACTCTTTTATTTCATATTATTACTTTTAGCTTCATTTTACAATACTTTACCAAAGCAAACAGTTAATCCCTCCAACTCTTCAATTGTTTGAGGCAATTTATATGAAGAACCTATGGCATTGAGAAATTACCAAAGTTTGTTTCCTTAACTCAAGGTAATATATATTTTGCCATTATTCAGATTTTTAACTTTTCTTTAGAGGAATATTCTACTATGTGTACTTGTTTACTCTTTTATTTCATATTATTACTTTTAGCTTCATTTTACAATACTTTACCAAAGCAAACAGTTAATCCCTCCAACTCTTCAATTGTTTGAGGCAATTTATATGAAGAACCTATGGCATTGAGAAATTACCAAAGTTTGTTTCCTTAACTCAAGGTAAATATATTTTGCCATTATTCAGATTTTTAACTTTTCTTTTAGAGGAATTTACTATGTGTACTAAATTTGATAGTTTATTAATAATCTGTTGATATTACGTGATAAAATAATATCCAGTAGGCATAGTTATATACTATTATATCAGCCAATTATTGGTAATAAAAGCGCTCAAGTATTTTGATCTTCCATCTCACAATTCATCACATCTTAGTAGTATTTTTATTGTTCAAGTATTTGGTAGTACTAATTTCTCAACACGTGTTTATATGTATATATCAAGTTAAATAATTGAAAATTTAGTAGAATAATATCAATATTATTTAAATAATTTTAATATTATCTAGTCTCTTTTTATTGTCAATTGATATTCCTCCTGGGGCATAAATATACTGGAGTATGTTTCTTATGCAATCCTGCATCTTTTTAGCTTCTTGATTAAATGTCACTGCTAGTACTTAAAATATTTTCAGCAATAATTCTAAAATTGTTTTCCAAATGTATCAAATTTATCTTTCAGAGTAGAAAAATATTATATAGGCATATACTACACAGAGAAAGAAAACTTGACTATAGTATTTAAATAATAATATTGAAAAATTTACTTTCAATGCAGTTATTTAACACCTTAAATTACTAAATATAAAAATATATTTTCTTATTTACAAAATATAATAAATATATTACAAAATATAAATGTTTAAAAAAAAAAAAAAATTGCTTCCTTCTCATCCTCCTCCTCCTTTTTTCTTTCCTTCTTCTTTATTTCTTCTTTATTTTTCAATTTACTCAATTTTTCTTTGTAAATTAAAATCTCAAATTACACCATGGATTTTAAAAAAAAAAAACTATTTCGCTTCTCCTTCTCCTTATTTCTTCCTTTTCTCATTATTTCTCCAATTTATCAAATTTATCTCTGTAAATTAAAATCTCGAATTCTATCATTGATGAATTTTTTGAAGCTTCTCTCAAAAAAATTTTAATTTTAAAAATTAAATAATTTCGGATTTGGTGTGGGTTTCAAAAATTTGAGAATGTTAACGTCTTAGGGAGTTTATATCTCAAATTTAGAATGATTTGGTGTGGATTTGATGTGGTTTTGAATAAAATTTCGTATTCAATCTCGAATTCCACTCATAATGATGCTTGAAACTTCAAAGTTGAAACTTAAATTTGGAAAATTAAAATAATTTCAAAATGGGTGTGGTTTCAAAAATTAGAAAACACCTTGAGGAGCTTATATCTCAAAATTTTAGATGATTTAATGTAGATTTGATGTGGTTTTGGATAAAATTATATGAATTGAAGTTTATGTTATTGTGGTAGTATTAAAATTGTATGAAAGTTGTATACGATATTTATTGTAGATGTATTAATAATTTTCAAAAAATAAATGTAATATGAATTTTTATATAAATTTTATATTACTAGTCTATGAGTACGCGCCTCGCGTGTATCCCTGATATTAATAAGAGCAAATTCATAAAAGAAGCATTAATAATATTTAAAAGATGTGTTTATGTAATTGTGATAAACATTTAAAAAATATTATGAATTTCACATTTATAAATAATTATGTTTTAAGAGTTTGATCCAATCTAGTAGTTATTTCTTTCGGTTTGTTCTAATACTTATTTCAATGCACAAAAGCGTCATAGAAATAGTGTTTGGATTGAAATAAAAAATTTTTCAACACTTAATATTTCATTGTATTATAAATACCCAATTTAAGTTTATTTTTAAAAAAACAGAAAAACTAAAAAAAATAAAAAAAATAAAAAAAATAAAAAAAATAAAAAATTTAAGTTAATTTTAAAATTCTAAATATTATTAAAAAAAATTAAATAACTATTTAATCAAGTGTAGAATCCCCTATTTTTAAAAAGGTAAAAAAGTGAATGATATTTTTCTACGAGGCTTCGCATTTTTAAATATTTAATATTAACTTAATTGTAAAATTTTTTTATCCTTTATGAGATGATTTCAACTCAATTTTTCCCTCTTCTTTTTCTTAATCTAAGTGTTTAGTCAAACACTTCACATAAATTGAAATAAATAAAACATGTAGATTTAATAAAAGAGAGTGAATAACAAGAGTACTGACACTGGAAACAACTTAAAGTAATGTTATATTTCTATAATTGTTTTTGGATTATACAATATTTTAAAAGAAGAAGAAGAAATCACGACAATACATAATAAAAAATTACACTCTTTAATTTATTTTTTTCGTATTGAAATATTGTGATGGATAATAAGTTAGTTTAATAAATAATGAATTGATATATAAGTTACCGTAATTGTAATTGAAAGTCTTAAATGTTAGGACTTTTAATATAGTTCAAATAAGGAAAAATTTAAGAAAAAATCTTATTCAATCTTAAAATACTAAATATTAGAGTTTTTACATTTTACAAATTAGTAAAGATTTATAATAATTAAATAACAACTAATTGAGGAAAATAGTAAATGACAATTTTATCAATTGTAGAATCTTTTCATGAAGGGCAAAAAGTTCAATGAACATTATAAGGACCTTCGCGCTATATCTACAAAAATATGTTGTTAAGTAAATAGAGTAAAATATTTATTTTATTATAATATATTTTTTCTATGTATTTTATGAAATCTAAAGAAATTATCAAAGATTATTCCATCGAAAGATTGTATTGCATCTTTAAACGAAATAAAATTGTTTGAAAAAGTAACGGCAGAAAAGTGATTGTTGCATTCCCGAACTATAAAGTGTTGCCATTGAACCCAACATCAATCTCCTTGTTTACTAATACAAAATTATGATTAACATTATTTATGCGTCCGTTTATGATGTAAATAAGATCTTGTCTTGAATGAAATATTATTTTTGCTTTTTAATATATGATTATTGAGAATTATAACATCAACTTTGTGCCCCGCAGAAAAAATTAAACTTCAATGGTAAATATATATATATATATGTGTGTATGTGTGGCGTGTGTGTGTGTGCGTGTGTGCGTGTGTAAGAACTCAAACATATATGTAAAAATATAAAATATAATACGAAAAAGAATTATTATCTCTTCGTCAACTAATGTTATAGTCATTCGTATGTCTTCCTTTTTGTTCCTTTTGGTACTCTTATACTAATTCAACTCTAATTACCAAGAATTTTATTATCCAATGAGAAACATATCGACTTAAGTTGTTCATTGCTCGCAATTTTGTTCACGAAATCCTTTTCGCATTCTATTACAATATTATCTAAAGTAAATTGTGCACAAGAATTATAATTATAATAATCTATACTTTTTTATAAAAAGTATTTTATGAGATGAGATTATTTTATCTCGAATAGATGAAACTTGTGAATATATGGGTACATGAAGAATATCGCTTATAAATAATCAAATCACATAATATCAATATGTCTCGCTTATAAGATCAATATTAAACACTCAACTAGCGAGCATAATCTAAGTTAAATTACGTTGAATACAAACAACTTAAATTGGCATAACAATTACTATTGTATTTTTAAACCCATAGCACAAAAACAAATTCATAATATGAAAATAAAAAGAGAATAGATTAACACGAAAAATATATAATGTTGGAGATTGAATCAAAGGTGTTGATATAGAAGAGTTGATGAATTAAATTATGCAAATTATAAATCCTTTTATAGAAGTGAATTTATAAATTAAAAAATTTAAAATATAAAAATAAAAAAAACTTTATCAAAAGAAAAAGAAAGAACTTTCATAAAATTCCCCTATAATCAAAAAGGGAAAAAGCTAAAATTTATAAAATTTTAAAAATGGAAGTTAGCAAAAATCTATGAAATTAAATTAACAACTTAAATTATAATATATTTTTTATATTTTTTAAAAAAATTAAAAAGGTTTTTTTATTTATTTTATTTCTTTCCTATTGAACACTTAAAATAAGATTAATTAAGAAAATAGTAAAAAAAATCAACTTCCGAAATTAAAAATTAATTTAAAAAATTTATGATTTTTTAAAAAAATTTACACCACAAATAGAGTTATAATCACATAAACATTTATAACCTAATATGATAAAATACAGTGATGGAAATAATTAAAATAATAATTTTAAATAATAACTATATAAAAATAGTAAATGATAATTTTGTCTACTGTAGAGTATATTAATGAAGGGCAAAAAGTTCAAATCAACATTTCTAAATCTTCTTCACACTTTTAATATATTATAGATTAGATAACAACATACCGAATTTGAGAAAATTTAAGTCTTGAGTGAGATTGTCACGCCAATGCAGTTTACGCCCGGGACGAAACACCTGCATTTGAAGTCACAAGTGACCCAAGTCAACCCTGGTCTATCATATACCGGCATTTTGAGTAATATAAAAATACATACAATGGAAGTTTAAAGAAAAGATGTAATTATATGAAAGAAATAAAGTTGATTCATAGTATTTAAAATATTAAACAACACTACAAGTCCGAAATACTAATCCGAGTTCGAAAGCTACTATGACTGATGAGTTGCTAGGACAAGCCCCCAACTAACTCCAAACATAAATAGAAGGAAATGAAATATAACTTAAAATGAATAAACTTCTTTCCTAAGAATGAGGACTAACCGGTAAAGCCGAGGTCTTCGATGAGTGGCCTGGCCAACGAAGCCGAGATCGAGATCTTTGCAAAATGCATTAGTAAAACGATACAACATAAAGTATACAAGATTTGAAATGTACTCGAGTAAGTGAGAGGAATATAACATAATGGAATAACTAAAAGAAAATGCCGAACTGAAAAGACATGCGATGACTAAATAAAATACCGAACCGAATAACTGAAATAACTCGAGGTCAGATAAACTCGTCTCATGGTCAAAACATGTTCTAAGTCTAAAATACCGATTTGAACTGAACTGACTGAGACTAGACCGAACCCGACTAGTGGAGTGCCCATAACCGACATGTAACCACGTGAGTCGGACGTGGAGTCCGATGTATACAATTCCACGGTAGGACCCAACATACCTTGCAAGGGTATAAAGACATGAATTGGGTGATCATAAAATTCAAATCGTGAATTTAAATATTGGAACCTTACGCCGCAACGTAGTTTTGGGAACCTCGGTGCAATCGGAATCCCGGGCCCGCCTCGATGCCAAGTGCTACTCCCATGGGATAATCCTAGACCGAATACTAAGTCAAGAAGCTTGAAATCAAGCCCAAGACAAACAAGGATACATATCTCGAGAGCACCTGAGAGTCTTATCGACTGCATTTTTGAACCGGGCTCCTAGACTCGGCCGAGCCGGCTTGCCCAGCATTACAACCGCTTCAAGAATAAATCAGAATTGAATTGGGGCCCTAAGGCTAGTCGAGTTATATATCTAAAGTGTCATGATCATTTAGTGTGGACCAATAAACTAAATTTTGAATCTAATTCGACACGTAGGCAATACCGACACCTCAAAAAAATTTCGTAGTCAAACTGAGACTGCCGACATTTCGACGTACACGAGTACTTTTCTGCTACCTTTAACTAAAGCTAGGAAACCATGTAACTGACCGAGAATTTAGCATATAAAATAATCTGAGAATTCACCACACTGATATAATCGAGGAAATTTTAAGATTTAAACACTTTAGCAAGATTCTAGTCTTTCTACTCCATGACTACGCTAAATTCAATGCATGGATAAGCATCAATATCATTACCAACTCGTGAAAAATATTCAATTAATAAAACATAATAACCCACATGGATTAAAAAAAAAATATTTACCTGCACTTAACATTCAAAAGTTTGGTGTGGTTAGAATTCACTTACTTTAGAATAAGATCAATTTAAACATGAACTAATAGAAATTATATCTCGAAATAATCATGGATATCATTCTATGTGAATTCAAAGAAAATTCGATATATATTCTCTCCACATACGAAGCTCGTGGCTAGGATTTTATAGAGAAACTAGAAAAGGGTTTTGAGGGACACAAGTGGAAGAACTATCCCTTTGTTGAATTCCCACATACCCGATAAAGAAATCCGATAAAATTGTTCTTTTATGAATCTCGAGGGAAAAGTATACTTCCCTAGTTTTGCCTGAGTCCCCTGCGAAAGAGAATTCTACGATTTATTTTAAGGTCTCACTGGGGAATGAAGAAAGAAATGCTTAACCTTCACTAACAAGTCTCAAATTATGACTAAAATGATGTAGTTTAAAGTTTAGGGAGGGTATAAAATTACTAAAAGACCCTTAAAAACTCGCAAGGCAAAATCGAGCGTCAGCCCCCTCACTTGGTGACCTAACGGGTCGTGGTCACACTCGTGACTACACCGCCTAGAGCACACTCAAGGTCACCACGATGACCTAACGAGCTATGGCCGCTGACCACGACTGTGACCATACTGTCTAAGAGCCCCGGAGTCCGCACTCTGCACACCACGATCCGCATCGGTGATCACGACTCGAGGTCACCATCCGTTATGTAAACCGCCTATCCTTCTTTCTCACTCATCACTCCTTGCTAAATCAACTAACGAGTCGTATGCCGACCACTACTCGTGGTCACATCCGTGGGAATCCCATTTTTCAAACTTCAACTCATCACCTAGGCCTTAAAACTTGTGGTCACTCCTCATGGTTACGTAACGACTCACAGGTGACTTAGTGTAAACTTCTAGTTTTCTCTCGATAAGCTTCGGGTCTAGCCTTGGAGGCCTCCAAGGCATTGGGCGATATATACATATTTATATTAATTTTATATAATTTTCATACATAGAGTTTCGTAGCGAGATATACACATTTTACAGCCATTTTTATACATGAAATTTTGAGCGAAAATTTGGAGCTTATTCCTTTTTAAAAGAAAACTCAATGTGATATTTGTAAACTAAAATTTTTGTATATTTTTTAAATTGACACTACCCAAATGACAGGTCGTTCGTACACCTACACGATTCTAGCTCTGATGAGAGCCCCTTTGTATAACATATAAAAATATCAAAAATTTCTCCTTACTTTACCTAATTCAATCAATGTTTAAATTTACAAAATAATCATCCCGCCAAAATCATGACTTCCCAAGATCTAGTCTAGATAGGTACAAGAGCTCTACAGAATATCGATAAAATAAAATGACACAACTTCGAATGTAAAGAAACATGGAAGTTGATGCGAGTGTCGCCCGTAAACCATGAAACCGCAAATTACTTAAGCTACAACTCCGCACCAAAAAAAGGTGTTGCAAGGTAGTATCGCACATCACATGTACTGGTAGGTATCATCGGCCAACTAGGATTAGTTCATGCAACAATATATAATCAACATGAAATTGTGTAACTTTACTAGTCACAACAAAACATACACAAAGCCTAATCTAAATTTTGATTAGATCCTCATTTAAGTATACAATTACACCTATATGCAGACAAACTATGAACATGCAATTAAAATTTCCACTCAAACTTAACAATCAATTCATAAACTTTCCAATTCCTCGCAAGGGTATCGTCGTCTTGTAGAGAGGCGGAGACTTGACTCGCTACCACGATCTCGTAGCAAAATGGAAGACACACTCCCTACTAGCAACTCCACTTAAACAATTTCTTGACATTCATGACTCTTCTCTTCTTCAACTTCCCATTACCCATCACTTGCTTCAATTTTCATTAATTAAACCCATTTCAATTACTTTCTATTCATTCAACTACTCCGCGATATTATACTTACACCGATTATCTTTTATTTTGTGCCATCATTAACCTTCAATAAATCATCTTATCCTCTTCAATATCTCGCCTACACCTATTAGTGGAACTATGCTCCTATTTAGGATTAACCCAACAAGAATGTCATAGACTCAAATACCCATTGGTGGAACTAATAACCATAATTAACCTAGCTCAATTTTATTAGACTCAACCCAATTCTATTTCCATCACCACACATTACGTGTAACAACATCAAGATACATTTATAAACAATCATCAAGTAACAAATTAAAGTATCATATATAAAACAATTAATCATATTAGTGGAGTCATGTCCATGTAGGAATACAGACAGTGTGTATAAATCTCGCACCTCTATGATCTCACTGTGATCTCTCACATCATGTTCGACCTACAAATGTGTGTAAATCACGTATCACATCCGTATATATGAACGTTTGTCACACATCTCTATATCTGTAGTCCGCACAAACATGTTAGAAGGTCTTATTTTTTCCCTTCCGCCATGACTCGCAAGTCACCCGTAAATTCAAGTATCAGATCGGCTATGGTATCTCGGCTCCTGACTATCTCGCTTGTCCGAATGCTCACTTCTACATGAGCCACTCATATTATAATCAAAGCCGCCAGATGCTCCGTGGGAATGGAGCCACTCATCATAAACCGGCCCGTATGCTCAGCACCCTAGCACAAGCCACTCATATTCAAGTATGTGTACATGATCTCGGGCATATTTATATGCCCATTGATACTCAAATGCATCGCTTGGACTGTTTATCCAACAATGTGGTACATTCCGCATGCAAATTGTAGGGAAGTGTGAATTTATACTAACTAACATGATTAGAGTTGTTTTGCAGAAAACATACTTTTATGGAGCAGATGCATGTTGGGAGAAATTCCGAGATGGACTCCTGGAACCGTTATGGTACAGTGGAGAAGCTATGAATTATGGGCCCGCGATGTGGAGCCGTGACACGCCGCCATCGCGTATGCATTCTTCCGGGAGATATGTAAATTCAAGAAATTCCAGAGAGTGGTCCGCGATCGAGCCGTGGGTACGTTGGAATTAATTTTCCCAGACCTTACAATCTCCAAGTGAAGGTCCGCGCTTGCACCGTGGTACGCCGGGCATGCCAAGCGCCGTGCCACGTTGGGAGGCAATTACTCGGGCGGCCAACTTCCATAAAGCCTCCGCATTTGCATCATGTCACGGAGGCAGCAGCCCACGATGCACTCCGTGTGACACGTTGCTTGTTATTCCTAGAAAATTATCCCTAAAAAGATAAATAGAACACTTAGGTTCATTTTTAATTATTCCGACTTGGTGGAGCAAGAAATTGGGTCATGTGCAAATTGAGAGACGAAAATTCTTAGGTTTTCTCTCTATCCCTTTCTTTCTTTCAATTGTTTACATGATGACACTATTTAACGATGTTTAATCCACAAATGAGTGGCTAATTCCTTCTTGCCGAGGTTATGAACAATTGTATTGAATTGTAATTGTTGATTATTTGGTTGTTTCATTTCCTTTCATGGTTGTTCTATTTAATTCTTGTTCTTACTACATTAATATCTCGGCCAATGTTAGCAACTAAAAAGTCCTAAGCCACCCGAGAGGGCAAGAACTTCGGAAAGCTTGTGAGTTAATAGATACATTCTTCTTTAGTTTGGGAAAATTGAGAATTGATTTACCTTCGTGATAGAAATATACCTATAAAGTCGATAGTCCAAGTGTGGAATCGGTTTTTGTATGGCTAGAGAAATGAGAATTCTCTTCTTGTCACGTAAATGTAGGTGGAAGGCTTCATGACTTTAAGTTGGGTTAAATACGAGAGTTTTAATATAGGCATAAGTTCCGACTAGCAACTTGAGAAAAAGAAAAACCACGTAGATCGATGATTAATTTCTTCACATGTTCACTTAGCCTCAACATGCTCACATTCATAGTTCGTACTCACTTGTATAATTATTTTAGTTTAGTATAAAATTAGTTCACAAAATATAAAACTTCTTTCATTACACTCGTTGTCCTCATTATTAGAGTTATAGTAAATTAACACTTGAGAATTTCATCTTATAGTCCAGCCCCCTGTGGGTCTGACATTACTGCTTCTTAAAAGGGCCACTATATTATTTGTACAACCCGTGACACTCGCGGCTCATCAAGTTTTTACGCCATATTTCAGAAAAATGTGAAATTGAATTTTTTCTTAAAAGTGATAGTTTGCTATTTCTAGATTTTATTGTTCACAACTTGGTCTTAGCCTGTGATTATGTATAAATGCATTCTCGCTGGAACACTCGCAAGAGACAAAGATTTGGTGACCATCCTTAGAGCTTGAAGACAATTCCATCGCCACCCACAGTAAGCTCTAGAAAGAAAATTGGTAGCTGTCGACAAACACTTATGGAGCAACCACAATTCACTACTTGTGCGGCGTATTGGTGCCTGAGGAAAGGCGTTTGTAGCTTGCCACATGTGGCAATCCCACATGCTAGTAATGTCACATCTAGCATTCACAACCCGAGCCAGAGGGAGGTTCGAAGCTAAACATTAACATGGTGCAATTGCCGCATTACTGCCGGGTACATGTGTCTCCTCAATGCAGGATCCACAAATAAATATCTTCAAAATTTTTTGGAGATAAGGGAGTACTTATCCTCGCCGAGTGTCACCGTACTATGTCGCTTACATCAGTTCTATTTTCACTTTGGGAGAAGCCAAAATGTGGGTTGAAATTCTAAGCCACCAAACTCTATAACCACATGGATGATCTTAAAGAAGTTCTGATCCGATTCTTTCCTTCCAGAAACAGAAGACTTAGAAGTCAAACTAAAAGTTTCAAACAAAGAGAAAGAGAGAAAGACAGCTTGGGAGAGATTCGAATCATCGTTATGACCGTCTCTATCACCATCAATCCAATGATGTGCTGGAAAGTACACTTTTTATAGAGGGTTTGAAACCCTGCTAATAAAATCTTGCTAGATTCGGCAAATTGTGGACAAGCATTAGAAAAGACTTACGAGGAGCTTTATACTTTTGCTTAATCAGACATTTCGCAGTGGAAATCCGGAGTGGAATGCGACTCTTCAAGTGAGGAGCAAGGAAAGCAAATGGAGTCTTGGAAGTGGATGGGTTTACAAGCATCGCGCATTTATAGCCGCCTTGCGTAACTGAACTAAACACCGATTTCGGCAACATGAGCTGAGCGCCTCAAGCCCCGCAAATGCAAAAGGTAAGACGGTGAAGTGCTAAGCAATGAACACCACTGAGTGTTGGGTGGAGCAAACTACTCTCGGTGAACTTGTCTTTAATGCACAAAGGAACAATCACCAACAAAGATGTGGAACAAATTTACAATTCTAACTGGAGGTTCACCCGAATTTCTCTTGGGGTAGCAACAACCATCAGTGACAGAGTACAGCCGTGGTATGCAGCAGGGAATCAATGAGGGCCAATAACTATCGTGTACGTATAGAAACAACAATGCCCTCTCCACAACCATCACCCGCCATGAGGAGATGTTCAAGACATTGATAGCTAGCCAAGCTCAATTGCAGCCGACTATGTAAAATTGGCAAATGAGGTCAAGAATAATCGCCCAGCTACCAAGGCGCGTAGTATCATTGGGGTGCTTTGTCGGGAGCCCGTAACACCTGTGCCAGAGGACTTCCTAGCGAATAATGCACCCCCAACCCCAAGCAGGTAAATGCAAAGACCACGAGGAGTGGTTTGCGCTGAAGGAGGTGGAATCGGGAAGACCACCTCAATGTAAATAGGGAGCAGCCAGGCTTATAGGAGCAAAAACGGCGAGAGTGGGGAAGAACAAGGATGCCGAATTAGAAAGACCTACCCCATTCCTCAACGATTAAAGAAGCACAAGGAGAGGTGTGTTTTAAAAAGTTCATGGACGGTGCGAAATGTGTGTACATATTAACTTACCTCTTTGTTGATGTTTTCTTATAGGAGCGCTCTGCTACTCAAAGTACATAAAGGACATCGTGGCCAACAAAAGCGGCCTTACTTAATATGCCACACGCGTGGCCTACTGAGGAGTGCACTTTGTGATACGTAACCGATTGCCTACGAAGCTTAAAGACCCCGGGAGCTTCACACCAAATAACACCTAGTAGTATCCGAGTTTCATGGGATTATGTGATTTGGGGAGCGAGCATTAACTTGATGTGCCGACCTCGTGATTCAAGAAGTTGGGGCTACGGAGTCCTAGACCTACAATGCTGGGATCTTGCAACTCACGGATCATTCCTTGGCAAGACCAGATATCAGGAGGACGTGCTAGTGCAAGCCTGGCCCTAATCTTCCCGATAGATTTGTTGTGCTGATTTTGGAGCTTTACGCCTAAGTCCCATTTATTTTGGGACGGTCTTTCTTGGCGACCGGAAAGCGCACAGATGTAGCCGCAGGCTGCCTAACTATGCGAGCACATGACAAGGTGGAGGTGTTCGATGTGGTAATAAGGCCACCAGTTCCTCCTACCGTGTACTCTAGGAACTCTCATTATCAATGTGCTTGAGCAAGCCGATGTTGCTCGTGGCTTTGAGTCTCGAGAGCAATGGGAAAACCCCCCGACAAAGGTAAGCTTGACAGGGTGAGGACGCTGCGGAGAAAACGTCCGTCACCTCAGGGCGAGTGAGCTTAAACGACGCGAGCCGAGACGGATCAAAGGCCGCACTAGGAGGCAACCCGTGGAATTGTTGTTTGTATAATTGTACATATAAAAGAAAGAAAAAAAAAGAGAGAAAAGAGAAAAAAATATATATATATGTAGGCATGGTGTGTGTAAATATAAAAAAAAATATCAGGTTCGTCAAACCTTGGAATTCTAACCGATTTCTTGTGGAAAGATATATATTTCAGGGTGATCGGGGAAGAAATGCAAAGGAATGCAAAGGAGAAAAATGAGGTAAGAAAATTTTTTAAAGTGGCAAAACAAAGGAGCTCGCGCGATGGCTCAAGTGTCATGGAGGAGGGCCTCCGCGTTACCTCTCCGTGACACGTCGGGTGGCGTGGCCCGGAATTTTACAAAATTCCGTAATGCCCGCTGATATTCCTTGTCACGGAGGTGATGCTCCGCTGCTACTCCTCCGTGGACACGTTGATAAGGTAATTCGCACGGGTCACACCGGCCACCGGTAACCCGCGCGAAAAATCCCACTTTAACGCCAAATCCCCTCATTTTTTTTCATTTTCTCTCACAACCATCGCGACAAACCTCCCAAAATCCCCTCCCCCTCAACGTGTCTACTTTAGGTGTATAATTTCACTGTTTTCTTCCGTTCTTTCAATTAAAAGGTACGTTCATTACTTCCTATCTCATAATTTAGCTGAATTTGTTCACTTGAAGCCACGAGGCACGAGGCAAACCATAGCTCTAGTTAGAAATTGAACTTAAATTCATTCAAGTATTGTTAATTTATGTTCGTAATATCTCGTGATGGTATGAATCGATAAAACATGTGCTTGATCGAATTTGTGGAAAATTATAGCTAGGTTTGGAATTGAACATGAAAATGGGAAAACTCGTGGGAATCGGGTGTGAATTCTGGTGGTTGTGTATAGCGTTGGGTGAAATGAGTTGGTTGTATTATCTGTGTAATATGCGAAAGAAAACCTGGCGAATTTTCGGGAAGTGAATGGTGGTATACATGAAACGTAGATAGCATAGGTTTGTATAATTGCATAGTTGTTGTTTTTTTCATGTGCCATGCAATGTGATGAAATGTTATCGATGGTAATGTTGGGATTAGCTGTACGAAGTCTCGAGTAGTACATAGAGTGTTATAATTGCCGAATTTGAGGAATGCACAAGTCAATATTGTTTGTGTTTTTAGTTGTTCTAGTTTTTCTTATTTTTGTAAATTAGAAACAAATATGATCTTGCCAAAATTCTAAAATAGCGGCTGAAGACTAAGTGTGGGTATTGAGCCAAACCCAACCTAGTCGGGTTAATTTTAATTTGACTCGACATTGGGACCGGCTCGTTTCTTGACAGAAACAATGGCAAGCAGGCAGACAAAGGTAAGGGCGCATCTACATCAGCGCTGAAGGAAGCGCAGACCGGGAGCAGCATCTCCAGCACCAACGGGCTCCACGCGGCCACCGCCGCCAATATGGAACACTGCATCGGGTGACCGAGGAAGGGAAGAAGTGGTACACGAAGCACAAGGAGAACAAATACTTCCCCGAGGAGCATACAAGGGACCCATTGGCACAGAGTTCCCCGCATGGTGCACCCCATTGACATCACAGCCGCGCTTCATTTTTGACGAGCCCAAGGAGTGCAATCTGCACTTGATTCGGGGAATTCTATGCCAATTGGAACCCGACGCTCTCCGAGTCACACCATCAAGATAAGGCCGATTGTCACACTTAAGCCCTCACCACCTCAATGCTATACTAGGGCAATGCAACACCGATGCCCACGTACTCCCATAGCCGAATATCACCCACCCATGCGGATATCGACGCACATTGTGTGGAGCCCTGGCCGACGACACGTTGGCGGCATAAGGAGAGGGGATATCATCGCACACGCCCTACTACATGAATAGGAAGCGGATCTCGCTGTACTGTTTGCCTCGTTTGATTCCGGGTGCACATGACTTTGATGTGACCAGGATCGTATGCTTGGTGTATGCCCCTGATGAAAGGGTCGGAGATAAATGTAGGGCGGTGATCATATCCGCCATGAAGAGAGCCCGGTTGCATCAAGTGCACAAAAAGCGGGTTTGGCGGGTTGCCGACTACGTCTCAGGGCCCGGGAGGTAAGAGGAAGAGGCTCCTGTGACTACATCCCGCAGATGGAGCCATGCCATAGATGTCACAGCATTCAAGGCACCCGACACCACCACGGGCCAAGCCACATTAGCCGAGCGACATGCTCGGGATGACTAAAGATATGGCCCGCATATTCGAGATGCATGTCTAGCTACGCATAGGCGGAGACCTAAGCAAGAATCGGAGGATGAGCCGTGGGCAGCTCGACTTAGATTACCCCTTTGGCGAAAACGCCTGTGGCGCTATGTCGTGTGGGCCTAGCTTTTGTGGAGCCTGGTGGATGATGATGTCCCCTAATCGACGAGGAGACACGGCGCGAGGATTCCGATGTTGAGCCTGAGAAGGACGACGGGGAGATTCAGACGTGGGGGACGAGGCGGCAAAGACTACGTAAGGTTAAGTGGAGTACTTTGATTGATCAGGGAGTTTCACCACCCACCTTCGTTTTAGATTGTATGAACACCGGGGACAAAGTGTTCGATTTTAAGTGTGGGGTGGGGAGTAGTTAGGTGGTGCTGATTTTTGTCTTGTTTTGTATATAATCGCATGTCTCCGTTGCCGTGTTTGAAATTATTGTGACCTTGTTTTTGGCGTGTATGTTCGTATTGTAAATATTTCTTGTTGGTGATCATGTGTGCCGTTGAATGCCGTTAGCCAAAGGTGTAAATAGTTTTGTCGAAATTATCGATATTTTTAAACATTTTCGTTAACTATTTTTACTTTTGGGATTTCTGAGTTTGTTTTGGTTTCTTTTCGCCGAGAAGAAACCCACGTAACCGAAGTCGTATTGCGACCGCTCCTATGATGGATGGATGACGACCGCCTTAAGGAAATGCAATGGGACAGAGAAGTTATTTTAAATTTTTGGTGTGTTGGTTAGTCCCATGCATGTTGCTACTCTATGGCTACGAAATCTTGGTTGCGTGTTATACATAATATTTATACTGCGAAGATGATTTGTTAGAAAGCATGCAACGTACATATGTGAGACACTTAGGCCATAGAATTCGATTCCTGTGATTGAGGCTTAATTTTGAATTCTTGTAATTAGCTGATTAAAGAATCTTTGAAGATGTCTTGAGTTGAGCATGTGCATCGAAAGTGTAGCAGAGGTTTGGTTATTCCATGCTATTGTGAAGTTCTAAAACTTGGCTCACAGGTGTACGAAACGAAATGAAAGAAGTGTGGTGTAGGAAAGGATGGTAGGCGTTTCTTTGTTTAACCATAAAGCTTTTCTTGTTATCCTTTTCATATCCACCTTGAAGATTAAATCCTAGTTAGCCCATCGAGCCTTTAGCCTATATTTTTCTCTTGTCGAAAAGGTGTGAACCAAGCCTAACTCTTCTTTCATTGTCCGTAAACCTAACTGCCTTAAGCGCTCAAGAAAATATATAATTTTCCCACAAAGGTGAAGGAGGAAATGATGAAAAGAAAAGAAAGAGAGGAAAAGAAAAGTGATGAAAAGAAAGAAAAAAGAGTCAAAGGTGTATTGCTGCATTTAAAGGAAATAAAGTTGTAAAACTTATCTTTGTTTAGCGTGGTGTGTTAAAGAAGTGGGTGACAAAAAAATAAAAAAGAAAGACTTCAAGAAAAGGAGGAGGAAGGAAGATAATATGTCCGTAATGTGATGGGAGTATTGAAAAAGCGCTATGATGCTAGTTGCTATTATTGGTTAGCCCAACATATACTAGAAGTTCCATAGCTGACATTACAACCCGTTAAGTCTCACGTGATCTTACATCATATATTAGTGGAGTAATACACTAGAGGCAAGCCTATGGGTCATAACACGATGCATGGCTCCTTTTGGGAGAGAGTGAAATTGTGTACATGCCCGCATGAAATGATTTAGAAGTCTACGTGATCTAAAAGAGGGGGAAATTCTCTTGTGATGTGAGGGCACATGCTTGACGAAGAATGAATTGCAAGCCTGATATCTTGGTCAGCTATGAATTGCATTAGCTCTGCCAATAATGGTGAGTCGATTCTTGAGTCTAGAGGTCTTGGATTTGTTAAGTTGTCATTGTAATAATGATACTATGCATGTTTTCGATGATTTGTTATGAAAATAATCGGGTATAACCGTAGCTCGGATTGTCGAGCCAAAGTAGCCATGATGGGATATCAATTTCATGAGGTGTAGGAGTATTGTTCGAGGACGAACAAGATTTTAAGTGTGGGGTAGGTGGATTCGGGGCATATTTATATGCCCAATTGATAACAAATGCATCGCTTTGGCCTCGCTTATCCAATAATGTGTACATTCGCATGTAAATTGTAGAGAAGTGTGAATTTATACTAACCAACATGATTAGCATTGTTTTGCAGAAAACATACTTTTGGAGTTAAGATGCATGTGGGGAGAATCGGAGATGGACTCTGGGAACGAGCGAGGGAAGCATGTGGAGAAGCAAGGAATTTAAGGGCTCAAGGGATGGAGCCGTGACATCGCCGCTATCGCGGATGCATTCTTGTCCGGGAGATATAAATTCAAGAAATTCCGTAGAGGGTCCGTCATGACGAGCCGTGGCACGCTGGGAATTAATTTCCCGTATCTTGACATTCCAAAGAAGGTCCGCGCTTGCACCGTGGCACGCTGGGCATGCCTGCATGTCGTGCTACTGGGAGCAATTACCCGGGCGGCCAACTTCCATAAAGCTAAGGCTTTTTGCACCGTGTCACGGAGCCGCGCTCCGCAATGCACCCGCTGACACGTTGCTTGTTATTTCGGGAAAAATTATCCCTAGTATAAATAGAACACTTAGGTTCATTTTTAATTATTCTCGACTTCAGGAGCAAGAACGTGTTACAGGCATGAGAGGACTTAAAATTCTTAGGTTTTCTATCCCTTTCTTCTTTCTTTCAATTGTTTGCATGATTTACACTCATTTAACGAAGTTTAATCCACAAATGAGGGCTAATATCCTTTCTTGCTGAGGTTATGAACAATCAGTATTGAAATGTAAATTGTTGATTATTTGGTTGTTTCATCTTTTCTTCTATGGTTGTTCTATTTAATTCTTGTTCTTACTACATTAATATCCTGCCAATGTTAATGTAAATCTAAAGTCCGGTTCCGAGAGGGCAAGAAACTTGAAAGTTGTGAATTAATAGGATATGATCTTTTCTTAGTTTGGGAAAGGGAGAATTGATTTACCTTCAGATAGAAATATACCGGAAAGTCGTATTAGTCAAGTGTGGAATCAGTTTTGTATGGCTAGAACATGAATTTCTTCTTATCACGGAAATGTAGGTGGAAGGTTTATGATTCTTAAGTTGGGTTAAATACTTAATCCATAGGCATAAGTTCCGACTAGCAACCGGAGAAAAGATAAACCACGTAGATCGATGATTAATTTCTTCACATGTTCACTTAGCCTCATCATGCTCAAATTCATAGCCCGCACTCACTTGTATAATTATTTTAGCTTAGTATAAAATTAGTTCACAAAATATAAAACTTTTCATTACACTGTTGTCCTCATTATTAGAGTTATAGCAAATTAACACTCAAGAAGATTTACCTCGTAGTCCAAGCCGTGGGTTCGACATTACTGCCTAAAAGTAACTATATTACTTGTACAACCCGTACACTTCTGCGGGCTCAGCCGCACATGCCTGGCCTCACACTCAACCATCATCCGGATTCTCACCTAGGCATAAGCCTCTTAACCTAGGGTAAGGATGTGTTACCCATTCATCTTAAGCATTTTTCATCATATTCTCAATCAATCATCACATATGAGGATCACTCGCCACCCCAATTGTCACGATTTCACTTACAAATCGTAAATAATATTCACAACTCAATCAATCTTCGTAGTTCATTCAAATAACATGATTAAATCACTATAATATTCATCACAATCATTGAAATACATCAATCAAATCATCAATACCAAAAACATTAGTCACAGCCTGCCTCACATTTTTAACTACATCTAAGCTAGATATGTAAAGTTAGACGCATCTACAATTACACTAAGGTGTTAAAAACCCTGCTGTATTCCGTTTTTCATTATTTATTAGTCCACCCTCACGAATTCTCGCTATTTAAGGAAAATATTCATTATGAGACTCCCATCTATCAAGTCACCCTAATTCAAGACATAACCACCAGCGATACTTCTCTCGCATCTAGTAGTTATTAACTTGTTAATATCCATAGTTACACCACAACCAAGTTCTCCCACTCCCTGTCCTTAACTCGGCAATCTCTATCAAAATTCCATTAATACACATTTTAATACTTACAAATAACTGTAATATCCTAATAAGAAATAATTTTACTCGAATATATAGTTAAAACAACCGTCTAGAATTTTCTATGTAGGACATGCAATCAAAAGCTAACATCAAGATTCTATCAAAACTTAATAATTTCGATGCACTATATGTACCCTCTTTCCTTCCTTGTTATTCAAGCTATTTCTCTCACCCTTAATAATCATTAACTATGGTCTCGTACTCAATTGTTCTCATTATTGCAAATCTTTACCCTACCTCCTCTATCAATAACATATCAATCATACACATATACGAGTTACTAATCAAAGCTCAATACAAAGGCAAGTCATAAACCTACTTGGGCGCCAAACTACTACCAAGAAAGCGATGAAGTTTTGTTTCTTGCACCGAGCACCGATATTTCTTGAAGAATCCATCTGTGGAAGATGGTAGAGTCTTTCCCTTCTAGTCATCCTATTTTTTGTTTTCGCTAGAATGACTAAAATTTATTTTCAAGGCATATTTAATGGCTAATCCCTATTACAATAGATCTGGATTTCTAAAAGTGAAAAAATATGGAGTTCTAGTTCGTGTCTTCTCGCTACAGCGAGATGCTTGCTCCACCGGCAAAGAGTCCCATTATGGCGACGTAGTGTCTATCGCAAGTGTTAGCCATGTCAGTTTCGCCCACAAATTTTTTAACTCCATCCCCTTTCATTAACCTACAACAATTACTTCTATTATTAAACAAAAAAGTAAATAAAACCAGATTTGAAAAATATTTCAATTTTTTTCATCAATATTGTCAAAGTGCTATAATGGGATTGGACGATCATTACATCGCATACCAATTAAAATTAGTTCATCTCCAAGAGATCCTATGGAACAAGCCAGGATTTTGTAGATCACCCCTCAAATCCTTGTTCGAGGTCCTAAGATGCCAAGGGGCATATCACATGGTGCATGAATATTTCTACAATTCCGCTTCCCTTATATTATATCCTCGAGAAGTTTTCACGCACTTTAGTCCCATTTGCTAATTTCGTATTACTCGCCAACCTAATCCTGGTCTCCCAAGTTTCTCACTTATGACTAACATCATTACACGTGGCCTATGCAACCCCTACACACTACCAGCTTCTTGTAGCACTTCTTTTAATTGAGACTTAAAATATGGCTGAGCCAATTATGATGGGTAAGTATATTTCTATGCCCATTTACCGTAGTTTTTCCCGTCTTTTACCATATTTTGAGTTAATAATACTTATGAAATAATATGAATTCATTGTGTTTATGTGTTTTGTATGCTAAAGCTGAGTGTGATTTGAGTAGGAAACAGAGAAAAGGACACAAAAATGAACCAAGATTGGAGGTTTGAGAAGCTAAGTGAAGTCAGAAACAGTTGGCACCCCACACCATGCCAAACGTTAGAGAATTATTTCCATCACTTTGATTTATTTATTGCGCTCCGCACTGTGTCCAAAACTTCGTAAGAAAAATATACTAACACTTTCGCGAGATGATAGGCGTGGAGCCCCATTTATCAAATTCTCGGGTGCTAAGTGTACTGCGGAGCCCCATCCATAGCACCAGAGCATTCCATACTTAGAAAAATTTCATAAAATCTTATGAGATAGAGGGGGAGGCACACCAAGTACTAAACTCTAGAGAAACTTGAGCCAAACTTGGTGAGATAGATGAGACTCGGGCGCCGCAGAGCTTCTAGCAAGAAAAATTGGCTAAGTCCTTGGTGAGATAGGTGGGGTGGCGACTGCATCTGTTCCTGGGAGTCGGGGAAATTGGCTTAAAATTTGACTAACTCTATGGTGAGATAGGTGGGCAGCACGCCGTACCTATTCCCCGGTTGAAATTGTTGATTTTAAAGCCAAGTATTGGAGGGCGTAAGCGTTATTTTGAAGGATCAACTATAAATACATCTCATTTGTCACGACTCCGAGAGTACACCGTAGACACGGACAAGGAGTCCCGAGAGACCCTAAGTCAACCCATGCATGGCGTGAGCATAACATCCATTCATATATACGGCGAAATACTTAACTTATCAATCATAAACAATTGAAAATCATATCATGAATTGTAAGGAATGTCAAACCAAATACATCCATCAATGACAAAATACTACATAAGTCCGAAAGCCTCTTAATCATAAAAGACGGGTCAAGGGACAAGACCCAACAAACCCAAAAATTCTGAAAACATAAGATAATTAAACAAGTATGAACATGAAGCCCTGATCATGAGGACTCACCGAGATTTAGCGTAATTGAGCACAAACTAGGAACGATGGCCGAGCCATAATCCAAATCAGAATATGGATCAAAGACTCTGAAAGTACCGAGTATGTAAGCTATGCAAAACAATGCTTAAAACATAAAAAGTCATAAGAGTGGGGACATCATGATCATAAAACCGAAATCGTAAGTATATCGTAAGGCTCAATATTTTCAAAAATATTCATAAACCCGTCAAAGTCATAACATGCGGGGAAAATATTTCATAAATCATAACTTGAGCCAAAAGAACATAATCATGCATATTTCTAAACCATGAGGAATAATGCGAGATTTCTATAATCGATATACTTCTACATTGAGCACACATGAAGTCCGACTTGTACTAGTTCTGGGAGGCCGTTCATACTCTTGCCAAGGGTATGAAAGGCGTGATATCACTCATGAAGGCTTCCGTAGGGGTGTAGGGACAAATACTAAGGAGTGTCCCAAACATAATCCTACAAAGGGGCACGTAGTCTCCGAGGCTGTGGTGTAACCTAGGCCCTAAACCTACTCGATGTTAAGTACTCCTCCCAAAATGCAACTTGCTCATAGAAATTCACATGACATGCATGACTAGTTAAATCATGAGAATCGTATCATGCTTGAGAATTCGTAATACTAGCCATGGAATTGGGCCAATTAAATTGGCTAAATCATAGTTCATAAATTATGTTTACATGTGATTGCCCATAATCTCAAACCATACTTGAATCACCGTTTAAATTTATAGGAAGCACTATCATAATAACATGAGTACCTCAACATTCTTAATTTCAAGAGTTCATATCATACTTGAGAAATCACCATAACCATGAATTTCACTAAAAACACCATGATTTGGGCACATGTGCTTTTAGGGATTAAATCATCAAATAATGAATAAAATAAGTGAAAACAGCCCAATCAACAAAACTCGCGATTTAGACATACTACAACATGCTCATATCGATTTTTCGAGGAAGCGTGCATTTGGGTTATGACCCATCAAAAGTTGGTAACTTAAACATAGGATTAGGAGTAAATTGAGCATGGGTAGGGACTAAACTACCCATTCAAAACCCCACATACCTGAAATTTCGAGTCTCTTAATTCCCTTGAAAACCCTAGGTAGAATCTTGAAGAAGACACTTGAATCCCTTTCCCTTCCTCTCTAGTCTACAAGTATCAAATGAGTGTTCAATGCGGATGATTTCCTTAAAAGACCCGCCGAATTTCAAAATGACGTAGCTTAGGTCTGGGGTGTAGGAATTTATGAGAAGGCCCTTACTAATTCACAGAGTCAATCACAAAGGTCTCACTGACGACCTAACGACTCGCTGGCAAAAGGCCACGATTCGTTGGTTCACCCATCAAGCAATAACGCCTCATTGTTCATGAAAATTCAATTGTCTTGGCACCACTAATGTCGTTAGGACTCGACGACGACTCATAGGTACCATTCATTAAGTATACCGGATAAGCCTTACTATTTCCTGTAGACCACCTCACAGATCGACATGACGACTGTGGTGTCCGACCATGAGTTGCTACATCGCCCATGGGGACTCCCGAGTTCTCATCATCCCGCACTTTCCCCAAGAGTCACTTGATCTACTCGCTTGGCCTCCTCATGAGTCGTTATGACCCGTTCGCAACCGCCGCAATATTTTCTAGTTTTTCCCCGATTCACTTGGACTCGATCCTTGGGTTCCAGGGTATAACAATATCTCTCTCTTGGGAACATTCATCCTCGAATGTTATAAATAAGAAAACTCAAAAACAAACAATCGCTATATATAGATGTTAATCATCGACATTCAAGCCAAAAACCGACTAACGACTACCCCCGAAGAGGACCACATAGCCGTATGAGTTCGACATCACTTGCATACATCATACCATAAAACAAACTTATACGCATGAATAGAACATGAAAACCGAATAGAGGTTTAGGGAAAATTAATACCTCAAACTGTTTGTTTCTGTAAGGAACAAATAGGGGTATTTAGCCATCATATCCGCTTCTGGCCCCACGTGGTTCCCTCGACATGCCGATTCCTCCATAAAACCTTATTGAGGCTACTTCCTTGTTCCTCGCCCATGAACCCGATGATCCAAGATTTCAATAGAATTTCTTATAACTCGAGACTATCCTTCACACCAACACTTTCCACCTAACTACTAAGGCTAGGGGTATCCCAAGCACTTTTCAAGAGCGATACGTGGAATACTTCGGATGAACTAAAGCCAACTCGGGAGGGTAAATCTAACTCATAGCTACTTTACCCACTCGCCTCATAATCCTATGGGCCAATATAGCTAGACCAAGTTTCCTTTCTTTCCGAATCTCATTACTCCCTTTATAGGTGATACCTTCAGAAACACCCAATCATTGACCTCGAACTCAAGCTCTCTCCTCCTTACATCCGCATTAGACTTTTGGCAACTGAGCAATTCTCACCCTTCCTCATCGCCGAACTTTCTCCATGGCCTCATGGATCGAGTTTGGACCCACTAACGAAGCCTCACTGACCAACTACCCAATGGGCGATCTATACGTCGCCCATAAAGAGCCGCAAACGCGCTCATTTGTATGCTAGAGTGGTATAGTTGTTGTTAAGCAAACTCGATAAGGGGAAATGCTCATCCTAACTACTCTTGAAGTCAATAACGCAAGCCTAACATGTCCTCAAGAGTCCGGATAGTCCGCCTCCGCCCTAATTCACGCCTTGTGGATGAAACGCTGGTATGCTAAGCTTGACTTGAGTACCAAGTCCCTTTGGAAATGACCTCCGTAACTGGAGTGCGAACCGAAGTACCTCATCTACTATAATGGATAAGGGCACACCATGCAACCTAATCAACTCTCGGATGTATAACTTTGCATAATATTCTCATTGAATTCCAAGGGTTTTGACCGCAGAGGAAATGAGCATCCTTGGTCAACTCCGTCCACCACAAACTTGCATGGAGTCATATTGTCTACGTGCAGCGGGGAAACCCGTTACAAAGTCCATGTTGACCTCACTTCCAGTAGGGAATGTTTATGTCTGGAAGTACACCCCAATCTTTGATGCTCGAGTTTCATCTGTTGGCACTCGGCACTTAACAAATTCCGCAATATCCTCTTCATGCCATTCTACCAAGAGATTTCCTGCAGCGCATGATACATTTGCAAACTCCGATGGATAGAGTATCCGGATCCGTGGAGCTTCCTGCAACATCCGACTCGTATCCCCCACGTTCGGAACGCATACGACCCCCGGTACCGAAGCATACCATCTCACACTTTGGAGAAGACTTCTACCTTCCTCGATTCTCGAACAACTTCTAACTTTACCAATATCAATCTTCATGTTGCTTAGCCTTCACCTCCTGCTACTGCGACGAATCGACCTGCTCTAAACTACTACTCCAATTATTGAACCGATTAACCTAACTCCCAACCGTGCAAGTCGATGTATCTCCTTTACCAGCTCCTTCTTGTATTCACTACATGTGACAATAATTTCCCATAGAAAGTCTACTAAGTGAGTCTCGCTACCACGTTGGCATTACCCGGTGATAAAGGACACTCATGCTCGGGAGTCCTTAAGTAGCTCCAACCATCTCCATCACAAGATTTAGCTCCTTCTATGTGAACACATATTGTAAACTATTGTGTCTCGTGAATACATCTACATGAACCCCATACAAGTAGTGTCTCCATATCTTCAAAGCAAATACCAACGCTGGTCAACTCAAGATCATGGGTCGGGTAATTCTTCTCAGGAGTTTTCAACTGCTCCGGGATGCATATGCTACGACTTTCCCGTGCCGCATCAATACACATCTCCCGGCCGACCTCGAAGCATCAAAATATACAACGGCTTACTGGGTACCCTCGCATAAAGTCAACACTAGTGTCAAGTGAGTGTGGCCTTCAATTCCTGGAAGCTCTTCTCACAAGCCTCCGACCATTGGAACTTCACCTTTTTTTGAGTCAACCTAGTTAGTGGGGAAGCAATGGATGATAAACCATCCACGAATTCCGATAGTAACCCGCTTAAGCCCAAAATCTCTCCCGATCTCTCCGAAGGGTTTACCGGTCCGCGCCTTACTACCTCTATTTTCCGGGAGTCCACCCTTATCTCTTCACTCCTCGTCACTACATGTCCCAAGAATGAAAACTGATTTTAGCCGTAATTCACTTGCCGAACTTGGCATATAGGTGGTTATCCTTCGTGAGTCCTGGAGTGCTACCTCAAAGATGCCTCTCGCTCCGGGAGTATATTAATATTTCATCAATGAATACGATCACGAACATATCCAAATAAATACTCCTTGAATATCCCGCTTCATCAAATCCCATAAAAGCTGCAGGGCATTGGTTAGTCCAAAAGACATAACATTGTAAGGAGGGATCGATGGCGGGTTGCATGTCGTGTAAAAGATCAGTTTCTGAAAAATCAAATCTCCCTCTCAGAGAACACTGCAGGTCATCCGAAAATACCCCGGATATTCACATACCATAGGGATCGAATCAATGGTCTGGGATCTCGCATATGATATTCTTAAATTTAACCAAGTGGTAAATACAACCCTCGAGATCATTTTCTGGCCTTGATATGGAGATAAAGCGACCCATGTGCACCATTGAATCACCTCAATTCCCAAAATTCCAGTCACCTCAGAAACCGAAACTCTACCGCCTGAGTTCTACAGCTTAAGAGAAGCATAACATGCAAAACAACCAATCCATGCCTAAGATGATGTCAAAATCTGTCATAGAAAATTCTACTAAGTCTTCTGAGGTAACCTTATGTAATACGGCACAGTGGGCAACCTCTATATACCCGCCTCGCCACGATCAATCACCAACTTGCAGAGACAGAAAATGTCGACAAGATTTTAGGCCGAATCCAAAGTACCAGCAATGTAAGGTGTCACAAAGATAGTGTGGCCTCTCGGGACGAATGAAGCATAAGCCCTAATGTGAAAAGACTGCAACATACCCGTAACTACACGGAAGTCTTTTGTCTCAGCGAGAGCCGAGTATAAAATCGCTTCGGCGCCGTCGCCGGCCTAAGCGCCGGAGCACCCCGCCGAGTTTGACGTGCTACCGGACGCGCCGAATGGGCCGCCAAGTGCGGGCTTCATCACCCCCGACCTAGCCGCTGTAAGGCAATCCTCGAGCTTGTGTTCGGGTTTGCCACTCCGTAAACAAGCGCCCGAGCCCACCAACTGGGTGGATCTTGCCACAAGTAGCACAAGACAGAATGTGCGCTCTATGTGCATGTTGTTCTAACTCGAACTCGAGCCCAGCCTCCACCGTCCCGTGGCTCGGGATGGAGTAATCGGGGTCAAGATGGTGCTGTGCAAAGGATCTCAGGCTGACCGGCCGGTGGTTCACCCTGGGCTTAGGGCCGGGAGAACCCGTGGCTACTCGCCGGTCCTCTTGGCCTCTCTCTCGCCTCATGAGCCGCGTTCCATCTCGCTTCGAGCATAGAGGACTATCCATAGGTAGTCCATATCCTTATTTAAGCATGGCGGTCCCGCAAAGAAGCTTCTCCGCATACTCACTACTCCCCTGCACGAACCTACTCACCCGCGCCCTTTGTTCTATCACTAACTCGAGGCATATTTTGATAGGCGAAAGGAATCCTCAAGTGAATATTCTAGCACCGTCATCTTCCTCGTTTAAGATTGACAAACCGCCGTTTCGCTCGCTCATCTCCCGAGGAAGAACCGTCGAGAAAGGCTATGCGATACTCATCCCAACTAATAGGGCCTTCTCCCGCGTCTTCCTTCTATCCCTCCATTGCTTGAACCAAATGTAAGCGACCTCCTTCACCGAGCGTTTACCAAGTCCACACTCCTCATTTATCACCCCAATCACTCCGAGTGACCTTCAAGATTCCCTCAATGAACCCGTATGGATCCTCGTCCACCTTTTCCCCTATGAATTTGGGAGGGTTCATCCTCAAAAAGTCTTTGGTCCGGGCCGCTACATTGTCGCTCTAAGTGATAGGTGCAATGTACTCGCTGCTGACCTGAAAACAAGGCATGCACCATTATTTGGAATAAATACTCAAACTCCTGCGACATGGGAAGCCGGTTCGGGTGTTTGGGGCTCTTGAACAGTGGGGCTTGCTGATGCCCATCATCATTGACACCCCGTGGCCTTCATCATTTCTGTCTTCCTTCGATTATCCTTCCGGGAGCCAAATTTTCGCAATCGTGAAACACATGAATTAAAGGATGGAGAGATTTTGACCATTAACACGATCATTAAAGAAGGGAACATTTCCTAAAACGCTTAGTAGCCTCTTCATCATATGTGCGCGCGCTTCATACCCATGAAAAAGACTCTACCTAATGCGTGCTTTAGACTCCCTAGACACCCCTCTCGAACCTATTGCTCGATACCAAGCTTGCCGCCACCCGAGAGTACACCCGCATCGTATACACTAACAAGGAATCTAAAGAGACCCTAAGTAAACCCATGACATGAGCATAACACTAATTCATTAATATACAACTAAAGACTTCACTTATCAATTATAAAACTAATCAAAATCATATCATGAATAAAGGAACGCCAAACCGACATCCATCAATGAAAAAATACTACACATAAGTCCGAAAGCCTCTAATCATAAAAGACTCTGTTGAAGGACAAGACCCAAACTAACCCAAACATTTTGAAAACATAAGACAATTAAATACCTCAACATGGAAGCCCTCATCATGAGGACTCACCACCGGAGATTTGGCATAACTGAGCACAAACTAGGAACGGTACGAGCCCTGGGAACTGCATCCTAAAATATGGGCCGCACTGAAAAGTACTAAGTATGTAAGGTATGCAAAACAATTCTTAAATAAACATAAAAGTCATAAGAGGGGACATCATGATCATAAAACCGAAATCGTAAGTATATTGTAAGGCTCAATATTTTTAAAAATATTCAAAAACCCGCCAAAGTCATAACATGCGAGGAAAATATTTCATATAAATCATAACTTGAGCCAAAATAACATAATCATATACATATTTCTGAAACCATGAGGAACAACAATGGGAGATTTCTATAACCGACATAGTCTACAGGAGCACACATGAAGTCCGACTTGTATGCCTAGTTTGGGAGGCCGCTCATACCTTCCATGGGTATGAACCATGAAAGGCGTGATACACTCCATGAAGGCCCCGAGCGAGTGGACAATCACTGAGGAGGTCCTAAACAAAACTTACTTGGCACGTAGTTTTGAGGTTCGGTAAACCCGCCCCGAACCTACGGTTAAGTACTACTCCCAAAACATGCAACGTGCTTATAGAAATTCATACATGACATGCATGACTAGTTAAATCGTGATAACATGCTTGAGAATTCTTAATAGTAGCCATGGAATTGGGCTCATGAATCGGCCAAAATCATAGCCTTATAAATTATGTTTACATGTGGGGATTGCCCATAATCTCAACCATACTTGAATTGCTTAAATTTATGGAAAACATGATCATAATAACATGAGTAATTGAAAACATGCTTAATTTCAAGAGTTCATATCATACTTGAGAAATCACCATAACCATGAATTTCACTAAAAACCCCATGATTTGGACACATGTGCTTTTAGGGATTAAATCATCAAATAATGAATAAAATAAGAAAACAGCCCAATCATTCAAACCTCAATTTTGCAGACATACTACAACATGCTCATATCGATTTTTCGAGGAAGCGTGCATTTGGGTTATGACCCATCAAAAGTTAGTAACTTAAACATAGAATTAAGGAGAAATTGGGCATGGGTAGGGACTAAACTACCCATTCAAAACCCCATATACTTGGAAATTTTGAGACTCTTAATTCCCTTGAAAACCCTAGGTAGAATCTTGAAGAATCTTAAAGAAGATACTTGAATCCCTTTCCCCTTTCCCCTCTAATCTTACAAGTACCAATTGAGGTTCATCATGGATGATTTCCCCATAAAAGACCATGCCTCAACCTCAAAAGTTTAGGTCTTAGGGGCTTAGGAAATTTGAGTAGTCCCTTTACTAATTGTGAGAAATAATTATCATGGGGTCCTAACCCGACGACTGGGCGCACTGCTATGTGGCACACGATTTGCTGGTTCACCCGTCAAGTACACCGCCTTATTGTTCTGCAAAAATTTAATTGGCTTGGTAATGGCCCTAACGGGTCGCGGAGGACCGGATTTACCACTTGTTAGGTACCACTGCTTAAGTAGACCGGATAAGCCTTTACTATCTTAATGACTTCACCTTACGATCGGCTGATGACTATCGGTGTCTCGACTAATGAAATGCTTTACATCACCCCTAGGGGACCCCGAGTCCCTCATCTTCCTGTGCCTTTGTTCACTCCCAATCGAACGCAAGGCTCGTGGTCGCCAAGTAATAAAGTGACTTTATTTCTGCTGTGTATCGAACCCACGTGACCGTAATGTGGCGTAATTTTTCTTTAAGTGTTTAGTATACGACTTCTTATACAAGGTACAAATAGAACAAATGGTGATTTTTCAAGAATACTAGTTAATGTAACTTTAAATAAAAAGATTGTAAATTAAGCAATCTCGAACAATAGCACGAATAAGCCGAGGTTAAGGCAAAACATGCAGGTGCATGTAATTTATTGATTAAATTGCAACTAACACTTCTCTTCTATTGTTAGTCGTGAATTATTAACCAATGGATTAGTCTCCTTTTCGAACTCTCCTCCACTAAAGAATCATGAGCTTACATTACACATTTCTATGATGCAAAACCTCATATTCTAGTAAAGACAACAATTTACAAATGACCAAATATGACATTACGCATATATTTCTATTCTACGTTAATTTTCTCTTAACTTCTCAACCAAGACAAGACATATTCTACCAATCTGACTATCCAATTAATCTTCCTTTCTGAAATAAAACTGAATTTAGGATACATTAACAATGGCCAAGCATTAATGTAGTGAAAAAAAGAATTAGTAGAACAACTACAGAGAAGATAAAAACCGAAATAACATCAATTACATACTACCGCAATCATCCTCAACCTCAACCAAAGGTGAATTAGCCACTCAATTTTGAATTAAACATCTTCAAACAACTAGAAATCGTACAAGCAATTGAAATTTAAGAGATAAAGGAAGAGAATTAACCCAAGAACTTCTTCCAAATTAACCGCTTGATACCCACCTTCTAGCATGAAATGTCAAATATCTTAAAATAAAAACCTAAGTGTGCAATTTATACAAGTGAGAAATTTTCCAAATTAACTGGCAACGTGGCACTGAGGGTACGGCGACACCGCCCGTGCCACGCCGTCGCGCAGCCTCACCGGAACTTGGAATGCCTGACATATCCTCGCCAAGTGGCACGGAGGGTATCTCGTGAGCATCGCCCTCCGCGCTACCGACTTGTCGCGCACCTTCACCGGAATTCGGTGTGCAAAGAAAGTCTTCCCACCGTGTCATGAATGCGAGCATAGGCTCACAAGTGGACACGGTCCCATCGCACCTTAACCGGAATTCCGCTCAAATTTCACTCTAGGCAGAAAGCCTCGCGATTGTGGCATGACACTACTTCTATCGCGAGCATCAAGTTTTTAGCATCGTCTTGCCGACTCGTGAGTTTTGCTTCCGAGTCCATCCTCACACTTCACCAACCCGTAAATTAGTTTCCAAAATTCATTATAACTACAAAACAATAACTAATCATGTTGGTTAGTATAACCACATTTACATAAAACCACATGAGAATGCATACATAAAAGTAGATAAACAAGTCCAAATTAAGTAATAAAGTACAAGTAAGCAATTATGCCCAAGATCACTTACCCAACACTTAAAGTCTTGTTTGTCCTCGAACACCCTTTCACATCTCATGTAATTGAAGACTCACGCATAGCTAATTTAGCAAGACAATTCAAGCTATGGCTATAAGGATGTTACACCCGTAAGATTTGAACACATAGATGGCTCATTCGCGTGTCGTTGCTTGAAAGCCATACATGCTAGAGAAAGGCCCGGAAAAGACCGGATCACCACAAAACCATCGCGTGAAAGAGCGGCGCAGCCCCACCGCGATGGCAACGTGTCACTGAGGTGGAGCCTCGGCCATGGCTCACGCGGCCCCGGCCCGTGCCCAAGTATATAAAGCCCAACTTCCTAAGTTGTTCATTATACATGAAATAATTTTAAGCTCGTGAGAAAAACAGAGAGGGTACGAGTATATTAAATTATCGCCGATTACGCCGTCAACGTAGTCCAAACTCGAATTAAACCTAGATATCGAGGTATTAAGCAACAGGAGCATTCCTACTTCGATTTAGTTTCTCATGAATCGGGCCGCAAATCGTCAGATAATGGACTAAGGTAAGTGGAATTGCTCCAAATTAGTGTCACTTAGCTCTTAAAGTGAATATTTCTCCCTGTTTCCCTGACTTTCGAGAAATAGCAGATTTTGGACCGCTTTCCTTTTTCGATAAACCAAAGTTTAGGCTATAAAAATATCGAAAAGTAATGTTTTCTTTTTAGAATATTAGAGTAATTATTCCTAATTGACTTATATGTGAGTGCAAGCTTGGGAGAAATAGCCGGAGTATTGACCGAGCCTGTCCGTTAGTCGTATAACCCGAGGTTAAGGTATGTAAAGCCGCTTCGGCAAATTATGCTTTAGCCTTGTATATCATAGTAAACTCCGGTTTGAACTCCCTGAGTTGAATGATGAGTATTGTGCAAGTTAAGTAAATCGGTTTGCGTGTTACATCGTACTCAAATCAAAGTTAGTAAAGCAATACCAAATGGCGAGTTTAGCATTCCAGACTAAAAGATAGCCCAAAGATGTGTTTAGCAAGCATGTTTTTAGAATAATATGACAGATATTCGTAATAAAAAGTTAGTAAGAAAATCGACAGATCGTACAGTATCCCCGCGCGTATTAGCCATATAGACATGATATCTTGGCTACAAATTAACCATACGTACAAATAGTATCTTGTCTATAGATTAGCCATGCAACCTAGATAAAGATCATAGATCTCAAAGATAAAAGCAAACATGAGGACCGCATAAATACGTAAAAGAGATCGAATAAGAAACGAATTCGATAGTATTTTCAGCTTAAACATGCTTGCTATTTATGTGCTTATTGATTGTTGAGACTTGATTGTGTCGTGAGGGCAATCTCTTTTGAGCGCCCGCCACCCTGGATTGGTAACCGTGTCGCCCATAGAGCGGGTGGGTTTATGTCAATCCAAGTGAGTGGCATGCCGTCCTCGCTTGACGAAGGTGGGATGAAGCTTTCCTCATATCAGGCCGATCAAGATTACAAGCACGTATAGCTCGCGCAGCAAGCGCCTGTAAGTGAAACGTATTCGCATTTAGTTACAAGCATAGATAAGATAGAGTCCTTCTGACTGCATACGCTATTTATATCGAGGCTATGGCCCGGAGTCTGTGAGATCTAGGGGCCAGCAGAGGTGCTCAGGTTAGCGACAGTGGGAGTGACTTATTTTTTGGCCGGTTTTGATCCTGGCAGGTATATAGATTGTTTGCTTTCTTGGCGCCTATCCGGCTTATGGGGTTGCTTGGCTGGGTTTCGCTTGATATATATATATGTATTTATGGGCTATATATTAGTTAATAGACAGGCGTAGCGCCGCGCTTCACAGTACACTCCTACCCTATCACAACACAAAAAGCTCCGATTCGCTCATATCGCCTACATATTCAGCTTATCTCCCCGCTATTCGAATTGCTAGTTATGTTATTACTTGTATTCCGCTTGTATTCATTGTTTTGCATACTCAAGCATCAGCTGGTACCGACGCCATTGGGGCGTCAGATTACTTGCCTCAAGCAGGTATTAATAGACGAGGAGGCGATCCTCGTGATTCCAGCCAAACATGGAGTCACGCCTCCTCATCCTGGGAGCTTGGATATTCAGAGGTGTAGTTCATTTTCTTTTGTTGTACAAGAGATGGGTAGGCCGGGCCCGCCCCGACCATTTATCAAGACTTATGTAGGCTTATGCATTGTATTTATTCATTTCCCGTGGTTAGCTGTGCCTGGCCGTGTGAGGCCGTAAGGCTTGGCTAGTTGTTTAGCATTTCTCGATTGTGTTGGCCGTGGGGGCCATAATCTAATAGTAGTGGTGACCTTGCCACTCACTTAGATATCCAAAAGATTTCTTTATGTTGAGTCGCGTATGACTAGAAAGATGGCACCCTTGTCTACCGCATAGGTTCCCTATGAGATATAGTATTCTCGTTAGTCAAGCTTTATACAGTGGCTATAGGCCCGGGCTGGTCAGTCAGATGGCGCCGTTATATAGCCCTTTGTTTTAAATTTCCGAGATAGAGCTAGCGCCGTGCACCGATGCTTAGGCTCACTGTGATAGCAAATTGTGTCCTACTAGGGCACTGGGGCCATACTCCCCAAGGCGGGCGTGACAACTGCACGTGAGCAGTCGTATCTCAGTGGAGTATGCAAGCCGTGCTAAGTAGAATCTAATCTATGGATGTGTTGTGCACCACATACTATAGGCAAGAGGCCGCGAGGCATGATAGGATGGCTACTCTTTCTCATTCAACCCGTGCTATAGAGCGGTACAAGATAATGCTATTGAATCCCTAAAACTTATCATATTCTTTGTCTACGTATAAGAATGGCAAGACATCAGCGATAATTCCCCGCCACAGCAGAGGTTAGATACAAAGAAAGCAGAGAAGGCACCAAACAGATGCCTCGCTCGCCGTAGTCAGCCCGATCCGAGGGTGATATAGAGGCTTCATCACAGCCTCTCTCAGCTACCCTCACATCAGAGCTGTTGGGCACGACACCGCCTCCGATAGCCCCCACCTTCTCCATCGACTAGGAAGTTCGTAGCGCAAGGGTTATGTTGGCACAAAATGATGGCCACACAGCCGCGCCGGCCACCCCGTAGTAGTAGAGCCGTCAGGTGGATCGTAGTTCCAGGCTTGTGGAGTTTTTGGCACTAGGTCCCCCACAGCTCACCGGGCCGATCGTGCGAGACCCCGTGACTTTTAGATCGATGCGTGAGAATTTTCCCGTTATGCATGTGACCCCTACAGACCGCTGAGTTGGCAAAGTGTTTTGGGTGCGGGACATAGCTGTATTATGGTAGAGTTGGGAAAGGTCTCGAGGGAGAGATGTTGCCCCTCCGACTGACCAGCTTCTGAGCTCGGACCGCATTTTCACTTCTGAGATCCCTGCAGTTCCGTGATGGATCGGGCTTTACTTGAGCAAGGGGCGAGGAGCGTGACGAGAATATGCTTTACAATTTGACTCCTTAGCCCGCTATGCTCAGCCTTTCTTTGTCGATACTATGCCGTCCACCGGTTTATTATGGTCTGAACCCAGATTACATTGAAGCATGCATGACTCAGCTTACGTTACTTAAAAGATATGGATATTGCCCGAGTACAGCCTTTGCTCGACCATTGAGGGCCTTAGACGACAACAAAAAGGGTGAGACAGACAAATTAGGAATAACACCGCAGAGACATCATAAGGACATGCAACAGGAGGTTCGTAGAGGACCTGTGCCCCTATTGTCGATAGATCCCCTAGACCCCCACCTCCACCACAAAGAAGAGGTAGATTTGCTCGCCGAGGGCAAATGACCGCGGCGCTTCGAACAGAGAATCCCCACAAAGAGAGAAGGGGAGAGCAAAGAGTAGACTAGCCACCTCACCCCCGCCCCTAATCATGTTGACCTCACATCGTAGCTGTAGATATGGCTCATGATGCTATATATGCGGGCCGGAGAGGCAGCACTTGGACAGAGATCATTCACAGGACAAGAGAGAAGCAGGATAGTTAGGACAGGGATCCGCAGGCCACGGTAGCTCCAAAGAGCCTCAAGTAGGCGCAGGCTCCTGTGTTCAACAAATAGAGGCCGAGGTAGATCAGAGCCTCCAACTTAGGTACGGGGCTCAAGCCGTACTTATGCACTACCAGTGGAGACAGACTCGTGAGGCGTCTCCGCATTAAAATGTGCATGATAACTATCTGTTCATCCCCTGCTTATGTACCGATTGATCCAGGATCCACTCGTTTCATATATTACCCCATTTGTGGCTCGAAGCACGTCACACTGCAAAGAGTTGCTTACAAAGAGCCCTTTTCAAGATCCACACCCGCCGCCTGGGTGACTCAATTATAGCTAGCAAAATTTATCGAGGGTGTACATGAGTGTTGCCGATCGTCGAGACGGCGTAGATCTCGGTAGAGCTAGAAATGATTGACTTTGATGCCATAATGGGTATGAATTGGTTAGTGTCGTGCTATGCCAACGTAGAATGTTGGACCAAAACGGTCCATCTCCACTTTCCAGGAGGCAAAGGTAAGAGTGGAAAGGCAATATTGCCTATGCCAGGCAGGTTTATTTCCTACCTTCAAAGTAGAGGAGATAGCTAAAGGATGTACACCACTCAGTCGTGGTTCGTGGATGTTCGGCAAAGTCTCCAACACTCCGGGCTGCCCGGCAGAACGACCGATGTATTTCCGTACGAAGTTACTTCCGGTATTCCCCTGCAAAAAGGATAGATTTTGCAATTAATTTGCTACTGTGCACTGCACTCCCATATCAATTCCTCCATATCGTATGGCCTCGCAACTCGCAGAGTTAAAGGAGCAATGAGTATTTTGCTAGATAAAGGTTTCATCGTGCTGTAATTTCACCGTGGGGTGCGCCACTTCTATTTTGCAGGAGAAAGAAAGATGGCTCGGCTCCGACGTGTATAGATTATCTACAGCTTGAATAAAGTTACAAGAAAAATAAGTATCCGCCTCTTAATAGATGATTTGTTTGATCAAGCATAGGCCGTATACGCTCCAAGATTGACTTAAGTGTCCGATATCATCGTTCGAAAGCTCAGAAAGAGACATTCCTAAAACCCGCTCAAGACCATACGGACACTTTGAATTTCTAGTCATGTCTTTTAATAATTAATGCCCTAACAATATTTATGGACTCCGATGAATAGTATTGCATCATACTGACCCGTTTCAAGATAGTGTTTATTGATGATATTCTCGGTGTATTCTCGCTTCAAGTAGATCACTGTGCTATTTACTATTGCTCTGCATTCTCGTGGACTCCGCGCTATATGCTAAGTTTCAAGTGTGAATTTTGGATTAACTCAAGAGCCTTCTTGGGGCATATTGTGCTCGTATGCCGTATACTGTGCTGACACGCGTAAAACAGCGCCAAAACATGGCCTAGTCCTACTACTTCCGACCGAAGTCCAGCTTTCGGGGGCTAGTGTGGTATTACAGAGATTTGCTGAGGGATCTCATCATAGCAAAAGACTCCCGACTAAGTCGACGCAAAAAGCAAAGAAAGTTTCAAAGTGATGTAGGCATGTGAGCAAATAGCCTGTAGAATTGGAAGACAGACAACTCTCCGCCCCAAGCAGCATAGCATTGCCTAAGGCATGTATGTTATTCAAAGGTATTGCAACACGCCGCATCGTTGGTTGTGTTGATGCAGCATGGTAAGGTACTGCGATGCTTCCAGACTGCCGAGGAAACACGAAAAGAATTGCCCTACCCATGACCCTCGGAGTTAGCCGCAAAGTGATCCACGCCTAAAGATATGGAGACATTACTTCTGTATGGCGTCCATGTGGATATTTTCACAAATCAGTTGAGCCTGCCGCATATCTTCACCTGCAGGGAGTTGAATCCGCGACAACGTCACCGGCTGGAGTTATTGAAAGACTATGATGTGGACATATTCTCGTATCATCCGGGAAAGCCAACGAAAGGTGCGTATGCTCCGTACCAGAACTATGTAAGTTTCATGACGGCGTACTCTAGCAATGGGAGTTGGTCGTGAGTATACATCAATTAGCCGCCCGGCCGTTCGTGTAAAGCTGAAACACAGACAACAGAGCAAGAATTCAAAACACCATCGTGTCATCATTAGTTGTGTGAAGTAAAAGAACGGGCAATATGAAGATCCCGACTTGGGGGCCCGGGCCTTGAGGAAAGAATTCATGCCAGGGAAAGCGCCTGCATTTTCGCATAATCGAGGACAAAGTGCCGTTATGTAAAGGCCGCCTGTTCCAAGATATTTCCGTGGCTTCTCCAAAAGAGATTTATGAACGAGGTACATTACGCCCGCTATTCTCTCACCCCGACGCGACGAAATGTACCATGATATCAAGGAGAACTACCGTGGTCCTGCAAAAGAGAAATTGCCGAATTCCTTGCAGCCTAGTGTTCTAACTGCCAACAGTGAAAGCTGAACACCGTAAAACCAGCGGGTTAACTCAGACATAGTTGTGCCTCTCTCGAAATGGGAAGCAGCTGGAATATGGATTTGTGGCGTGATTACCCCGTACTGTACATGTGCATGACTTATATGGGTGATAGTTGACAAAAATTAACAAAAATCAACTCATTTCCCAAAGGAGTAACTACTTTCTACCAAGATTATGCCGAGTTGTATATCGAGAAATAGTCGGGACATACCTGAGTGCCGTGATCTATTATTTCTGCATAGAGACACAGCTACTTACTAGATTTTGGCAAATGCTTCGTAGAGGTCTCGGGAACGCAGATTAACTTGGAGCACAACATTCCACCCTCGCACATGGACAAAGCACGCAGTTGTTCCACGCCGAGGACATGTTGCGAGCGTGTGGGTGCTAGATTTTGGAGGTAATGGGACGAGCATTTGTCAGTTAATTGAGTTTGCTTATAATAATAGCTATCACCAACTATCCAGACATGGCTTCTCGAGGCATTATACTATGAAAATGCAGACGCCGCTATGGTTTGAAGTGGGAGAATCGGCATTTATCAGGGGCTGCACATTATCCAACAATGTAGGAGAAGGTGAAGCTTATCGAGAACGCCATCGATCGCACAGAGCCACCATAAATCATATACAGATGTGTGCGGCGTTGTAGACTTGGAGTTTGGATGGAATGACTCGGGTATTTCGAAAGACTCATGAAAGGAGTGATGAGATTTGGCAAGAAAGGTAAGCTCACCAAGATTTGTTACCCACGGATTCGTCAAGAATAGGCCAAGTGGCATATGAGTTGAACTTGCCTCCGTAATTAGAATCCGCTCATCCGCTCTTCAGCGATCTATGCCGAGGAAATGCATGTGAGACCCGCCTCGCAGCAGCCCCACCTGTGATATCCAAGTTACAAGAGTCGGGTTTGCGAAGAGGTTCTAAGAGCTATCTTAGACAGACAAATTCGCATCGAGAACTAAAGATATTGCGTCTGGCCAAAATACTATTGCGTAATGTAAACCGAGAAGAGAGATTTGGGAGGCGAGGAAGATATGAAAACCATATATCCTCATTTATTTCAAGCCTAGTCGTGACATGTATGCTAGTATTGTTACTTATGCAAGGCCTTATAGTTTGTATGTGTATAAATGAAAAGATCGAATTTAAGCTATCACATGAATACTATAGTATTGTGTGGAGTAATTGCATTGGACTTTTTTGCATTTCTGTAGTTTTTGGGATAGTTCATACACATAAGGAAACTCACAAATTTTTCCTAGAAATAAGTTGAGTAAGCCGAGAATTCCTCTAAATAGCAAGCTTTTCATTCGAGGACGAATGTCCTTAAGGGGGGAGAATGTTACACCCCGCGAAGTTTTCCAACACATAGATGGCCTATCGTGTGTTGGTTAAGCATATTTGAAAGCCATACATGCGAGAAAGGCCCGAAAAAGACCGGACGGAAAACCGTCGAACCATCACGCGAAGGAGCCGGGGAAAAGAGCTCCTCCTCGTGATGGCAACGTGCCTCTGAGGTGGAGCCTCCGCGTTGGCTCCGTGACACGCTGGGCTCCCCTGTCCGTGCCCAAGTATATAAAGCCTCCAACTTCGGTTGTTTCATTATACATGAAATACCTTAAGCTCATGAGAAAAACAGAGAGGGTACGAAGTATATTAAATTATCGCTCAATTACGCCACAAACGTAGTCCAAACTCAAATTAACCGTGATATCGAGGTATTAAGCAACAGGAGCACCTTACTCTGATTTAGTTTCGAAATTTACTTCAAGAAATCGTCATATACGACTAAGGTAAGTGGAATTGCTCCAAATTAGTGTCAATGTGCTCCTAGCCTTAAAGTGAATATTTCTTCCTTCCATTTTCGAAATAGCAAGTTTTTGACCGTCTTTCGATAAGCCAAAGTTTAGGCTATAAATATATCGAAAGTAACGTTTTCTTTAGAATATTGGAGTAATTAGTCCTAATTGACTTATATGTGAGTGCAAGCTGGGAGGTTAGCCGGGAGTACCGACCGAGCTTGGCCTCGTTAGCCTGCAACTCCGAGGTTAAGGTATGTAAAGCGCGCCGGCAAGTTAGCAGCTTTAGCCTTGTATATATCATAGCAAACTCCGTATTTGAACTCCCTGAGTTGAATACTGAGTATTGTGCAAGTTAAGTAATCGTTTGCGAGAAAGAGTATCGCATCAACCAAAGCTAGTAAAGCAGCACCAAATGCGTAGTCAGCATTCCGCACTGCAAGATAGTCAAAGATGTGTTTAGCAAGTATGTTTTAGAATAATATGATGTATATTCGTAATGTTAGTAAGAAAAATCGCATTTACGCATAGTATCCGCTACGTATTAACCATATAGACAGATGATATCTTGGCTGCAGCATTAATAATATACATATAGTATCTTGGCTACATTAGCCATGCAAATAGATAAAGATCATAGATTTAGTATAAAAGTAGTATGAGAATCAGTTAACACGGAAAGAGATCATAATAAGAAATCGTAATTGTATAGTATTTTTCAAATAAACATGCTTGCTATTTATGTGCTTATTGATTGTTGAGCATTTGATTGTGTCGTGAAAGGTTCCTTTTGAGCGTCCTCGCCGCCCCTGGGCTGGTAACCGTGTCGCCCACCGAGCTGGTAGGGCTTACGTCACTCCAAGAGTGACATGCCGTCCCCGCCTGGGACGGGCATGGGATGAAGCTTTCCCCATATCGCTGATCGCATTATAGTACAAAGATAGCCCCTGCTGAGCGCAAGTGCCTGTGTGAACAGTATTCCGGCATTCAGTTACAAGCATAGCCATAAGATATAAAGATAGGAGTCCTCCGGACTCGTACACGGTTATTTATATCGAGGCTACGGCCCGAGCCGGAGACCTGCGGGCTAGCAGAGGTGCTCGTAGTTGTGCGATGAGTGGAGTGACTTATTTTTGGTCAGCTTGACCTGTGCAGGGGCATATAGATTGTTTGCTTGGCGCCATCCGGCTTATGGGAGCTGGTATTGGCTCTTGCTTCGCTATATATATATATGTATTTTATGTGCTATATATTAGTTACTGTATAGCTGTGCCGCCGCGTTTCCACAGTACGCCCTCGCTCTCTACCACAGCCACGTAAAGCCCTCGACTAGCTCATATCAATTTGCGTATGCGCTTTTATCTCCCCGCTATCTGCACCTGCTAGTTATGTTACTTGTATTCAATCAGAGTCAAGCAGCCATACTCAGCACTTCAAAGGGTACTCACGCCTGGTCAGGCGACTTCTGCCTCGCAGTACTCATAGACGAGGAGGCGATCCCCTCGTGATTCCAAAACAAATTATAGAGCCACGCCTCCCGTCATCCAGAGCTTGGATATTCGTGAGGTGCAGTTCATTTTCTTTGTTGTACAAACATGGGGTAGGCCGGGGCCCCGTCCCGACCATTTATCAAGACGGCAGAGGTCATGCATTGTATTTATTCATTTCCCGTGGTTAGTTGTGCCGGTCGTGTGTGAGGCCGTGGCGCTTGTTTAGTTGTTTAAGCATTTCTGATTGTGTTACCGGGGCCATAACTGATAGTAGTGGTGACCTGCCACTGTACGAGATATCCGCATTCTTTATGCTGAGTCACCATGACTAGACAAAGATGGTGGCCTTGTCGGCCCGCATAGGTTCCCTATGAGATATAGTATTCTCGTTAGTCAAGCTTTATACTGTGTGGCTATAGGCCCAACTGGCTGCAGGTTGTATTTACAGCCGAAGTGAGTGATAGCCTTTATTTTGCAACTGAGATAGAGCCAAATGCACCGCATGTGCTTAGCTCACCGCATAGCGCCCAGGTCCTACTAGGGCACAAAGCGTCATACTTCTGCTGGCGTGACAAAGGATTATTTAAGATAGCAAGTTAAAAATAAGGCATGCATTATTTAATCATTGAAATGAATTACAACTATGTTAAGACTTCCCAACCTCAAGAATCGACTCGCAATCTTAGCAAATTCATGCAAATCAACCGATCAAGAAATCCACATGAATGATATCTCTCAAAGTAAACATGTACCCTCACAACACAAGAGAGTTACCCCCATTTTTACTTCAAAAGAATTTCAAATCACAAAAGGTATGGGTATATGAATAAAATTACGCTCACTCTCTCGAAGAGAATTCATGCATCATGTAGTGAACCATAAGCTTTCCCTTAGTGTTTACTCCACTAATTTTAAGGATGTATGAACGCAAGATCAAGTAGACCTAGTGGGGCCGTAATGTAAGCCAAGGGACGGCAGGGGTACTCATTCCTCGACCAAGAATAAGTGACTATCTTCCCCAAGCGCTTTTAATACATCCACATTCATTAAAGACATCTCCTATACTTCTTCCTCATTCTTCTCACTCTTGAATTTTCTTTTGTTCCCATTTCTTTAAGCACACTCACTACTAGTAAAGCATATTTAAGCAAATTTTTCATTTACTTTCGTACTCTACCAATAATTACTCATTTTCAAACAAGTGCACCTTGTCCTTTCAACTTTCACAACTTCTACTTTTCCTTCCGTTTTCACGCTTCACTCCTTCACTCTTGGAATTTTTCACTTAAGCGCTTAGGAGTTTTGGATCAAATTCACGGCTTTAATCACAAGAATTCCAAATCAAAAAAATAGAAAAATAACTTGCCGAAGAAACCGGCTTACATACCTTAATCCCTGATATCCGACTATCACTGGCTCTACCGTATCTAGCCTATTTCTCCTAACCGCATTTCCAACTGCATTTACATATATGTCAATTAGAACTAAATACACCAATATTCTAAAAGAAAACATCACTTTCGATATATTTATAGCCCAAACTTTGGCTTATCGAAAGACGGTGGAAAACTTGCTATTTCTCGAAAGTCCAGAAGGGAGAAATTTCACTTTAAGGCTAGGAGCATATTGACACTAATTTGGAGCAATTCCACTTACCTTAGCTCGGTAGCACGATGATTTTTCGGCTGAATTTTGTGAAACTAAATCCGTAGGAATGCTCCCTGCTGATAAATACCTCGGTATCTGAGGTTAATTTGAATTTGGACTACGTTTGACGGCGTAATCGAGCGATAATTTATCAAAACCTTCGTACCCTCTCTGTTTCTCG
>JACEIK010009659.1:10054-49348 GCA_018107945.1 Datura stramonium | reverse complement strand
TTTAATGAAGGGCAAAAAGTTCAATCAACATTTCTAAGGACCTTCACACTTTTAATATAATACTAGTCTATGTGTACGCGTCTCGCTTGTGTCCCTCATATTAATAAGAATAAATTTATAAAAGTGACATAAATAATATTTAACTTTTATGTGTATATAATAATATAAGAATTTAGAAAGAAAACTATGAATTTCAAATCGATAAATGATTATGTTTAAGAGTTTGATTCAATCTAATAGTTCTTTCTTCAGTTTGTTCTAATACTTGTTCCAATGAACAAAAACGCTACAGAAAAAGTATTTGATTGAAAGGTAAAAAAATCATCTGCTTTTACATGAGCACTTGAATGCATGCATTATATGTATGTATAAATATTAATATTTTTTATTTATTTCAAATAAGGAAGAATTTAATACATAAAAATTAATTAAGTTTAAAATCTTAAATGTTAGAAAAATAATTAAATCACTATTTTTTAAAGTGTAAACATTATTTTTAATGGGGTAAAAAATAAATGATATTTTGCTAGAGACTCGAAAATAAATAGTGTAGATTTAACTAAATAGAACTGTCACGCCCCGCCTTGGGAGGCATGACTGGCACCTGGTGCCCTACTAGGACCTGGACTGCTGGGCTAGCTGAACCTAAGCACTTTTGGTGTCATGCTGGCTCTAACTCTGGATTCAAGAAAACGACGGGCTATATAACGGCTGTAAATACAGCCTTCGGCCAACTAGGCCTATAGCCACCTGTCAGTAAACAATAGCTACCCAGAACAACTGAATCAATAGGGAACCTATGCGGGCCGACAAGGCCACCATGCTGTCTAGTTATTTCTGAATCAAGAAAACAAGCGCTAAACTACTACGTGACCAACAAGATCACCACTACCAACTGAATAAGGCCCCACACAGCCATCATAAACAAACTAAAACATACACATGGCCTCACACGACCGGTACAGCTAACCACAGGGAATATACAATCTGCAAGCCTCTAAGAATACTGATAAGANATAATAAAATTATACTATTTAATTTATTTTATGTACTGTATACTAAAATTTTGTGATGGATAATTAGTATCTTAATAAATAAATGATTGATATAAGCTAACAAAATTATAATTAATTTTAAACTTTTAAATATTAGGATTTTTAATATAGTTTAAATAAGGAAAGATTAAGAAGAAAATTTTAGTCAATTTTATAATACTAAATATTAGGATTCTTACCTTTTACAAATAAGTAAAGATTTAATACCTATAACTTTACTTAATTTCAAAGTCCTAAATATTAGGATAATTATTTAATCATAATTATTTTAAAAAATCATAAATGACAATTCTGTCGATACGAGTAAAATGTTATGCATATATTGAATGTTATATTAGTTGATAAAATATAAATAAATTACTAAAATTGTTCATCGGAAGATTGTATTGCATCTTCAAACGAAACAAAACTATTTGAAAAAGTAATTGTAGAAAAGTGATTGTTGCATACCTGAACTATAGTGTTGTCATTGAATCAAACCTCAATCTCCTTACTGATACAAAATTAGGATTAACAACATTTATACGTCCATTTATGATGAACAAATCTTGTCTTTTGTAAATATTTTTTTCACTTTTCTATATAATTATTGAAAAATATAGCATGAACTTTTGTGCTCTATAAAATATTACACTTTAATGGTTAAAAAACATTATATAAAAATATAATATATAAAAATATAAAATATAATAATAATAGATAAGAACTCAATCATATATGCAAAATCTAAAATATAAATATAGATTATAATACAAAATAAATTATTACCTTTTTGTCAACTTATGTTACAAATATTCGAGTGCCTTCCTTTGTTCCTTTTTATACTTTATACTAATCCAACTCTAATTATCGAGACTTTTATTATCCAATGAGAATCGAATTGCCTTAACTTATTAATTGACACAATTTTGTTCACGAAATCCTTTCGCTTCCATTGCAGGATTATCTAAACAAATTGGGTACAAAAGTTATAATTATAATAATTTATAATTTAAAAATATATAATTTTATGAGATGAAGAATTACTTTACCTAAATATATAAAACTTGGTGAACATGAGTGATGAAGAATGACAGCTTACAAATAACACGAATTTAAAATCACATAATATTAATATAAGATTCAATTAAAATAAATAATATAGTATCAATATTAGACTCAATTAAAGGAAATAATATAGTATCAATATTATAATCAACTAAATGAGATAATATAAGTTAAATTATTTTAAATATAAATAACTTTTGAACTAGCATAATACTACTATTGTATTTTTCAACACATAACATGAAAAAATTCAAAATATGAAGAAAAAAAAAAGAGATAGAGTACAAAGTTGAAGATTAACTCAAAAGATGTAGGTGTCAACAATCACGTAATTAAATTACGCAGCTTATAAAATTATTTTATAAAAGTGAAAGAATTTATAAATTAAAAAGAATTTGAAAGTATCTGTCAAAAAAAGGGAAACAATTGGTAGAAACTTTTGGGTGATGAAATAACGTAAAAAGAATTCTTGATCAAAAGGAAAAAACACTGAAAAAGAAAAGATAAATTTCGGTGGATGGTGAGGGAATGTAAATCAAAAAAGGGGGAAATTTATGGAAAGAACATTGAAATTTTATTTTATTTTTTTAAATTTACACTGTAACAAAGTTACTCATAAATATAAAATTCTAATATGATAAATTAAAGTAGTAAATTATCAATTAAAAAATAATAATTATGTAAAATAATAAATAACAATTTTATCTATTATGATATCTTTTAATGAAGGCAAAAAGTTCAATCAATATTTCTACACCTTCACACTTTTAATATAATACTAGTCTATGTGTACGTGTTCGCTAAGTGCCCCTATATTAATAAGAATAAATTTATAAAAGTGACATAAATAATATTTAACTTTTTATGTGTATATAATATAAGAATTTAGAAAGAAAACTATGAATTTCAAATCGATAAATGATTATGTTTAAGAGTTTGATTCAATCTAATAGTTCTTTCTTCGCTTGTTCTAATACTGTTTCCAATGAACAAAAACGCTACAGAAAAAGTATTTGATTGAAAGGTAAAAATCATCTCGCTTACATGAGCACTTGAATGCATGCATTATATGTATGTATAAATATTAATATTTTTTATTTATTTCAAATAAGGAAGAATTTAATACATGTACCAATTAAGTTTAAAATCTTAAATGTTAGAAAAATAATTAAATCATCATTTTTAAAGGTAAAACATTATTTTTAATGGGGTAAAATAAATGATATTTTAAACTTCAAAATTAAATAGGTGGGATTAACTAAATAGAACCGTCACGCCCCGCCTTGGGAGGCAGATCGCACTCGGTAAACTACTAGGACTGGATCATTGGCTAACGAATCAAGTACTTTTGTGCTGCGCTATTTTAATCCCTGATTCAAGAAAACGACGGCTATATAACGGTTGAATATGCTCTTCTGCCAATTCAGGGCCTATAGCCACCGTCGCAAACAATAGCTACCTGCACAAATCGAATCAATAGGAATCATGGGCCGATAAGGCCACCATGTCAGTTTCCAGTTATTTCCTCTCAATCAAGAAAACAAGCGCTAAAACTACTACGTGACCAACAGATCACTACTTACTAATCGAATAAGGCCCTACATGCTCATCATAAACAAACTAAAACATACACATGGCCTCACACGACTGCACAAACTAACCAATGTGTGAAATATACACCGTAAGCCTCTAAGAATACTGATAAGATATCAGATGTGCCCTTTTATACCCATATCAGACAACAAAGAAAAGGAATAAACCTCTAGCCTGGCTAAATTTCCGATGACAATGAGCCGATGACTCGTGTGCTGGTCGGAATTATGAGGGACTGCCCGTCTATGAGTACCACAGTAAGTAATGCAACATTTCACCCAAGGCCAAGATCGTTGGTACCGAGTATGCAAAGCAACAACTAGGAAAATAACTAAAGACAAGCAAATATAACTCGATAGAACTAAAATAGAAAGAAAATAGACTGTAATTGACTGAAAGTACGAGTTTAAGACTGCCCTCAACTATACCGAAAGGAGTAGGAGTCGTACTTGGTAACATAGCATTCTACTGTCTGGGTCTACTCATTACTAACATAACATGGCATAATATAGGATAACATAATATGAAGATAGCACACATAAACCTTTACCTCGCCCCCATAAGCCTAAGGTACAACCAACATGTAATCTATAGCCCTACCCCGGTCATCCCATCCCCCATAGTAACTATAACCATACCGTTGGTCCCCCTGGCATGCACTTTGGGGCCCACCGAGAGCCCCGACTATAATCGCACTCGAGTCCGTGCAGACTTCTTGGAATCGACACCTGCGCGTACCCGCTCGACTGGGGTGTATAAAAGCCACCAATGCAAATATGGGGAAACTAGTATCCCATCTGCCCCTAGGGGGACGGCATGCCACCAGAGACGTATCCTCGCCCTCTCATGGACGCAGTCGATACAACTATTAACCTCAAGGCTATGAATGCTAGTAATCTAAACCTTAAAACAATACGCCAAGTCTCAACTAATAATACCAACTCCGCATGCTACATGTCAAACTAGTGATAGTAATGTGTGTGTGTGTATATATATATATATATATAGAATATGTTGAAACCGATAATGGCATATATATACTTCTGGCCATACCGTGTCAATCCGACATCGAAAACAAGATAAAATATTTCGTTGGAAATCATGTTGTATAACTAAATTTCATGGTAAACATGATTTACTACTTCTAACATGCTTTCTAAAATTTATATTAAGCTACTATTCTATTTCTAAAATACTTTTACTGAACTTATATTGCTTACTAAGTTTCTACTGGTTTATAATATCTCGACGTACTTTACTAAATTACATAATCGGCATGTTGTACCGAAGTCAAACCTTCTACTAGAATTTATACTAGTTTGCTATAATCGGAATTACTAATTTGCCGAAAGAAACAAGCTTGACATATTCGTCCGTTAACTTTCCGAGTATCTAGCGGATCTGGGCTTAATTTTGAGTCAAGCTTCTTCCAACCGCATTCATATTCATAGCAAATAGAACTAAATTCATCGATATTCGGAAGAAAATATACCTTTGAATATATATATAGTCCAAACTTTGACTTATCGAAAAACAAATTCAAAACTCGCTATTTCTTAAGTCCGTAAGGAGAAATACTCACTTTAGGCTAGGAGTATATTGAGACTCCACTTGGAGCAATTCCACTTACCTTAGCTCGGTAGGACGATGGTTCGCCGGCCGAATTTCACGAAACTAACTGCAGAATGCTCCCTACACCTAATACCTCACTACCCAAGATTAATTCGAGTTTGGACCGTGTTTAATAGTGTAAACTAAGGAAATTTCACTAAAACCCCCCATGCCCTCTATTTTCTAGTTGCTTTCTCGTTTATGAACTGGAAACATTTGATATTTATCATTAAAACCGAAGTGGGGCTTTATAGTTGAGATGAAATCTCACTTCCCGTGGCACGTTGGCTATCAAGTGAGGTGAGCCCTCCGTGACACGCTACAATATCATGGAGGAGGTCTCGCCCAGCTCTTGCGACATGGTTCGACGTGGCGCTTATCCTGCCTTCCCCTAGCCTTTTTCTGTAATGTATGGCACTCCAAAAACTCTTAACCAAAATGCAAATAGGCCATCTAAATGTCAATAACTTACTTAGGTATAACATCCTCCTTTAAGAACATTCGTCCTCGAATGTAAACTTCTACTTGCAAGAATTTCAACTCACTTGACTTATTCTAGAAAAATTTCGGTAGAGTCTCTTCGTGAATAATGGACTATCTCAAAATCCCGAAATGCGTAAAAGCCCAATACAGGTACTCCACACAATACTAATATTCATCACGCAATAGACTAAAGCCAACTATTTCCTTTATACACATAATATAAGGCAATTCATAAAACAACAATACTAACGTACTGTCGATTAAGTCTCGAAAACAGCTAAGGATATTTGACTTTCATATCTTCTCTCGCTTCCCAAGTCATTTCCTCTCCGTCTCGTTACGCCAATACTTTGACAGTAAGCAATATCTTGGGCTTCTCAACCTCGCGACCGCCGTCTAGTATGGCTAATGAACTCTTCATAAGCCGCTCGTAACCTCGACATCCCAATCGGGACAACTTCCTGGAGGGTCTCCTATATACTTCTCAAGATCTTAGACACATGGTAAATTGGGTGAACAGAGCCTAATTCTCGAGGTAAGTTCAACTCGTCAGAGTGCTACTTACCTAATTCTTCTGGGCTGGACTGGAGAAGGCCTGGGACAAATCTCTGGGCCGAAGCTTACCTTTTTTGCCGAATCTTATCACCCTTTCATAGGAGAAACTTTCAAACACCCAATATTCATTAAACTCCAAAGTTTGCGCGCCGCACGCGCATACGATTTTTGGCGCTCTCCGTGAAGTCGTAGGCGTTCCTCTCTCGATAAGCTTACCTTTCTTCCGATCGATGAATAATATTCGCCCACCGCCGACTCTCCTACTTCAAACCAGCCTAATCAAGCACCTACTTTCGCCCATATCTTAATGCATCATAAGGCACCATCTGAATTTCTGAATGGTAACCGTTATTATAGGCAAACTCAATAAGTGGTAAGTGTTCATCCTAGCTACCTCCAAAGTCTAATACACACACTGGCGCATATCTCGAGCGTCCGAATGCGCTCGCCCGCCCATCCGTTCCGAGGGTGAAAAGTCAGGCCAGTTAATCTCAGGTCTCCCATGCCTCTCTCGAAATGATCGCCAAAATTTAGCTGTGAAATGCGCTCTCGTCGTAAATAATGGACACCGGAACACCGTGCGCCCGACTATCTCTTCCGATATACAACTCAACATATTCCTACAGAAAATAAATTTCTACCGGAAGAAAATGGGCCGATTTTGTTAGTTTGTCAACAATTACCCAAATCGAATCATTTCTATGTCCTGGGTAATGATAACTCGCTACAAAATCTATATTTACTTTTTCCCACTTCCAAAGAGGCAATGGGCCTATGTCTTGAGCCAAATCCTCCCGGTTTCGGGTGTTCCGCTTTTACTTGGCCGGGCGCTAGAACATCAAGGCAAATTCTCAAGCATTTTCTTCATACTCGGCCACCAAGAGATTTCTTTAATATCAGGCACATTTTCATCGCGCTTGGGTGGAGAGAATAGCTAGCCGAATGTGTCTCGCCATAATCTCGCTAGCGAAGCTCCCAAATATCCGGGAACACAGCGCGTCTTTACATCGCAACACTACATCCCCGCCACTCAAAATCCGCCGCTTTTCCTCGTTGAACTTTGTCTTTAAGCTAAACCAGTCGTGATCTTTCATACTCGTCGTTCCTTTACTCTCCACAACCAATGACGACATTGCGGTGTTCTCGAATTACCGCTCTGTCCTCTCAAGCTCGCTCACACGAACGACTAAACTGGCTAACTGTGTATTTCTAAAGTCAATTCCCACTGCCGGCCGCAAGTACACCAAACTCCCCATAGACTTATGGCTAAGGGCACCGCTACTACGCTGGCTCTACTCGCGATACAGAATATTTACATCATAATCTTTCAACAATTCCAAACTCAGCCGACGCCGTAAGTTCAACTCTCCGGTGAAGATATACCGTAGGCTTTTATGACGCTGAAAATATCTACATGAAAGCCATACAAGTAATGTCTGCATATCTTAAGGGCGTGGATCAATGCGGCTAGTTCCAGGTCATGGGTAGGATAATTTTCGTGTTTCCTCAACTGCCTGAAGCATAATCAATTACTTTACCATGCCGCATCCACACATCCTAGTAACCTAATACCCGGCAACACAATAAACTCATAACCCCGCACCTTCGCAATGCTAACATTTGGGCGAGGTCAACTTGTCTTTCACCTCGAAACTCTACTTCACATGCCTCCGTCCACCGAAATCTTACTGCTGCGCGCCTTAGGCCGAGGTGTCGCTATGGTGGAGAATCCTCAACAAATCTTCGTAGTACCGCTAATCCAGAAAACTGCGGACTTGGGTCGGAGTGGTAGGTCTCGGCCATGTTTTTACTCGCCTATTTTCTCGCGTGTCTACTCGTATACCAACATCCGACACGATATGTCCCAAGAAAAGCTACTCAATTCAGCCAAAATTCACATTTAGAGAACTTGGCATACAGCTGACGGCTCTGAGAATCCGGGAGCACTGCCTGTAAAACGAGCCTCGGTGGTCTCGCCTAAGCGAGAATACACTGAATATCACAATAAACACTATCATGAATAGTTCCAGTGCATGATAGAAGATATTGTTCAATAAGTCCATAAATACTGTTAGGGCATTAGTCGCTCCCAAAGCGGACATGATTTAGGAATTCAAAATGGTCGATCTAGTCCGGGCGCGCACTCTTTGGAATGTCCCTTTTCACGAACTCGAACTCGATGGTATCCGACTCATAAGTCAATCTTGGAGAAATATCTCGCCCTATGCAATCGATCAAACAAATCATCTATGCCCCGGGGAAGCGGATACGTATTCTTGACTGTAACCTTATTCACCGCTGCGTAGTCTATACACGCTGAGTGAGCCGTCCTTCTTCTCACAAATAATCAAGGCACCCTATGAAGTACTTAATTCGACAAAGCCCTTATCTACCGCATCTTTCACCGCCCTTTAGTTCTCTCGAGTTCAAGAGGAGCCATGCGAGCATGGGAATTGATAAGGGCCAGTGCCCGGTAATAAATCACCTGCAAAATCTATTTCCCTTTCCGGGGAATACTGTGTAACTCGTTCGGGGAATACTGGGAACTTATTAACCACTAGAATGCACTGAGAGCCTAAGCCTCTACTAACATCCCGAACTCGACAATGTGGCAAAATGCACCCCTTAGCTATCAACTTCCTCGCCCTCGAAGATAAAGAAATAAACTCTACCTTTGGCGTAATTGTACCGCCTTCCACTCTCATATCAGCTTCCCCGAAAGTGGAATCGAACCTGCCTTGGTCCATCATTCTACATTTGCATATAATGTGTAAGAGCCAACCAATCCATACCTATAATGGCGTCGAAATCAACCATCTCTAATTCTACCAGACCACCGTGGTCCGACGATCGCAGCCTCACTGTACACCCTGATGCACTTTTGGCTATGATGGAGTCACCAACGGTGGATAATTCTAAAGGGTTGTCAAGAAACTCGTGCAACACTAAACTTTCGAGCCAAAACGCTGTGGGTAACGTAAAGACGGTAGATCCCGGATCAATCAACACATAAGGGTGGCATGAGCGTATAGTCATCATACCAAGCCACAACATCAGTGACGCTTCTAAATCCTCGCCTCCCCGTAAAGCATATGTGCGTTTGGACCCGCACCCACACCGGGAGGTCTCGGTCCGCCCCGCCTCGCCGCTCGAAGCCGAGGCCTCGCGCCCGGCCGAGGATACTGCTCCGCGACCCGCTGGAATGCTGCCTTGAGATATTCCGCCATCCAATCCTCGCCTGAAATCATCGATGACCCTTTGGTTACAAATATAACATCCTAAGTGGAGCCGCATTCGCATGCTCCTTAATGGCGGTCATCGTATAGCTGGGAAAAGGGTGGTGGAGATACCTACTCGCCCGCTCCTTCTTTAGTGGTGAACTGCGGGTTCTACGGAGCCTCCGCTGGGCTCGATCACCCTCGCGAGCCAAATCTCGCCTCGCGGCCGTGGTGGGAGGCGGGGTCTCGAAGGGCCTATCTCGATAATCGTGGGCCCGGGTCCTCCCGACCTCCTCTGTAACTCGACCGGCCTATCTCGCGTGTTGTTCCCGACTGTCCTCCCGATCCCCGCGCCACTACCCGATGCCCTCGATATTCGGGGCAAATGCCCGAACTCCTCGGCAATATCCATGTCCTCTCAGGTAGTCGTAATACAAGTCTCAATATACTCAAGATTCAACTCATAATGAAGCTGTACTGACACTATGGTATCAACAAAGCTAGTGCATACTGTGCCAAGAATCAAACCAAGTAAGGCATATTTCGAACACTCTGCCTCGCTCCAAAATGTGTAAAAACTCGATCCACCCGGCTTGTCGAATCTCCCGTGGTAAATAGTGATCCAAAGCTCCCAGAAAGGTCGGGACCAAAGGCCTGAGCAAAAACATCTCTCCCTCGAGACCTTTCCTGCCTTCATACCACAACACGATGATGTCCCGTAATCTAATGTTGCCAATTCAACCAAATTTGTAGGCATGGCATGCATAAGCTCAAAATTCTCTCGTATCCGGGTCTAGAAAATCCTAAGTGGTCCTCCTCGTCCGTCCGTACTCGTGAACTATGGGGGATTCAGAGCTAAAATTCCCTGACCTCGAACTACCAGCCTCCTCGACGACTCGCAATCAGACGAGACCGCCGACGCCGAGCGGGGCCCATCATTTGTGCTAACATGACTACTGCACTTCGAACCTCCTGATCAGATGGTGTCGGTATAGAACTACTGGAGGTGGTGTCACCCGCGGGCTCCCCCGATGTGGTGGAGACTCGGCGAGAAGGTCGGGACGATGCCTCTCAGATGTCTTCTCTGACGGCGATTTAAGCGAGTGCGAGGCATCCCCGCCGGGTGCCTTCCCCGCCGCAGTGTCCAATCTTCTACTCGTGGTGTGACGCCGCCGTCCGACATTTTATCTCGTAACCAAAGAAACATATAAAGTTCTAGACTCAACTCTATACTGTACTTCTACAACACGAGAATTGTTAAGAATAAAAAAAGCAATCATCCTATCATGCCTTATGTGCCTCCTTACCTATAGTAATGTAGCACAACACATCCATAGCAAGACTACTAAAGACGCCTTTGCGCACTCCCGGGATATGACCTACTTGATCCAAGTTTGTCACACGCCCACCTCGAGGGGCATGATCGGCACTCAGGCCCTACTAGGCTCCGGACTGGCTAAATGAGCCTAAGCACTTCCTGCGAGGCCGCTCTAACTTCCTGATTCAAGAAAACGACGGCTATATAACTAACAGAATATATTCTCCGGCCGATTAGGCCTTATAGCCACTGTAAAAGAAATGTCTTACCTAATAACTGAATCAATAGGGTCCTATAAGTGCTGACAAGGCCACCATGTCGCCTAGTTATTTTCAATCAAGAAAATGTTACGCAAAACCGGCTACGTGACCAACAAGACTACCACACTAATCGAATAAGGCCCCACACGCCATCATAAACAAACTAAAACATACTTTTTTTGCCTCACACGACGGTGATAGCTAACCACAGGAATATATAATCCAAGCCTCTAAGAATATCATAGCGATGGCTCCGGGACAGGCCCCGCCTACCCATACTATACAACAAAGAAAAAGGAATAAACTCTACTTGTCTACTTCTAGATGACAAAGAGTCGATGACTCGTAGCCGCTCGGGAATTACTGAGACTGCCCTCGTCTTATGAGTACCTATAGCAAGTAACGCAAATACTAAAACGGCGCGCACCATCGGTACCGAGCATGCAGCTAAACAACTGAAAGAATCAAGACAAGCAAATATAATCGATGTAACTAAAATAGAAAGAAATAGATCAGAATCGATCGAAAGTATTGAGTTTAAGCATCAGTCCTCAACTATACCGAAAGGAGTAGAGTCGTACTGCAACGTAGCATCTCTAACACTGTCCGGCCATAACCTTAAGATAATATGGCATAATATAGAATAACATAATATAGCATAGCACACATAAAACCTTACCTCGGCCCCCATAAGCCCGAAGGTACAACTAACACGCACCCATACCCCTACCCCCCGTCATCCCATCTCCCATAAAAGAGCTATAACCATACCGTTGGCCCCCGGGTATGCACTTGGGCCCGCCGAGCCCCGACTATAACTGCACTCGGTCCCGAGGACTTCCCGAATCGACACCTCAAAGCACCCGCTGGACTGTGGTGGCAAAGCCGACCAAGGAAAAATAGATGGGGAATCCAAGATCCCATCTTCGTCCCCTGGGGTGGTAGAAACATGCCAATTCGCAGCGATGTATCCTCGTCCTCTGGCAGATGAGTCGATAAAACTATTAACTCCTGGGACGGCCATGAATGCTAGGTAATCCACCAAAACAATACAAGCCAAGTCTCAACTAATAATAATACCGTATGCTCATGTTGAAACTAGTGATAGTAATGCGTGTGTGTGTATATATATATATATATATATATATATAGTACATGCCGAAACTGATAATGGCATATATATACTTTCTATCATACTCGTGCCGAATCTGACATCAACAAGATATAATATTTCAGTTGGAAATCATGTTGTATAACTAAATTTCATGGTAAACATGATTTACTACTTCTAACATGCTTTCTAAAATTCATTAAGCTACTATTCTATTTCTCAAACTACTTTATGGGAACTTATACGGCTTACTAAGTTTCTGCTGAACACGATAATATCCCCACGTACTTTACTTAATTACATACCGGGCATGTTGTACTCGTTTCGAAACTTTCTACTAGAATTTATACTAGTTTGCTATACCGGGAATTACTAATTTGCCGGTTAAATTAGCTTCACATACCTTGTCCATTAACTTTCCGAGTATTTGGTGTAACCTCTACACTTTTCGCTATTTGTTCCAATTGCATTCATATTCATAGAAATTAGAACTAAATTCATCAATATTCTGGAATAAAATACTACTTTGAATATATATATAGCCCAAACTTTGACTTATCAAAAAACAAATTTAAAACTCGCTATTTCTCGAAAGTCCGTAAGGGAGAAATACTCACTTTAGGGCTAGGAGTATATTGGACACTAATTTGGATCAATTTCACTACCTTAGCTCGGTAGGACGACGGATCTCCGGCCGAATTTCACTTAAACTAACTCCGCAGAATGCTCCCGCGCCTAATATCTCACTACCCAAGATTAATTGAGCCTGACCGCTTTTAATAGCTGCAAGCGGAAGGAAATTTCACTAAACTCTCGTGCCCTCGCGTTTTCTAGTTGCTTTCTCGTTTATGCACTGCAAACATTTGATATTTATCATTAAACCGAAGTGGGGCTTTTTATATAGCCGAGGTTGAACCTCACCTCCGTGGGCCATCGCCGAGGTGAGCCCTTCCGTGACACATTGGCCATCGGGAGTGGGGTCCGCCTAAATTCCTCCTCTGCGATAGTTCGACGGGCGCTGTCCTGCCTTCCCCAGCCTTTTCTAGCATATGGTGTACTCCAAAACTCTTAACCAACATGTGCAACAAAGCCATCTAAATACACTTAAGGGTGTAACAAGAACTAATAACAAGATTACTCGACACTGAAACAACTAAAAATATGTTATATTTCTTAATTTTTTTTTTTTATTATAAACTTTTTTAAAAAGAAGAAGAAGGAGGGGAATTCATGTATTACTACATAATAAAATTACACTCTTTAATTTATTTATTTATTATTTAAAATATTGTGATGGATAATTAGTTAGTTTAATAAATAATTGATTGATATATAAGTTAACATAATTATAATTGATTTTAAGGTCTTAATTTATTAGGATTTTTAATATTAGTTCAAATAAGGAAAGATTTAAGAAGTAAAATTTGCTAAAATTAAAATACTAAATATTAGGAGTTTTAATTTTTACAAATTAATAAATATCTATAATAGTTAAGTAACAACTAATTGATAAAAATAGTCAATGACAATTTTGTCTATTGTAAAATGTTTTAATGAAGTGCAAGAAGTTCAATCAACATTTTTAAGGACCTTCATGCTTATATCTACAAATAATATATGCTTAAGTAAATAGGAGTAAAATATTATGCATATATTTAATGTTAGATTAGTTGATAAAATCTAAAGAAATTACCAAAGATTGTTCCATCAAGATTTATTGCATCTTTAAACGAAACAAAATTGTTTGGAAGTAATAAGACAAAATGATTGTTATCATTAAATTCTTACATCAATCTCTTTATTTAGTTATACAAAATTAGGATTAATATTATTCATGTCCATTTATGATGTAATATCTTGTTGTTTTAAATATTTTTTTTCACTTTTTAATATAATTATTGAAAAAGTATAACATGAATTTTTGTGTCTTGCAAAAATTAAACTTTAATGATCAAAACACACACACACACAGAGAAATATATATAACAAAAATAGATAAGAACACAAATATATATGTAAAATATAAATATAATACGAAAAGAATTATTACTTATTCGTCAACTAATGCTGTAGTCATTTGTATGCCTTCCTTTGTTTTCGTTCTTATACTCTTTTACTAATCCAACTCCAATCACTAAGACTTTTATTATCTAATGAGAATCATATCGCTTTTAAGTTGTTATTGATAGACTTCATTCACGAAATCCTTTAAAAGATTTTCGTTGCAAGATTATCTAAAACAAATTGTGCGCAAGAGTTATAATTATAATTATTTATAACTTAAAAAAAATTATGAGATGAAGAAATTAGTACCTGAATGGATGAACTTGTGAATGTATGCATAGATAAAGAATGTCAACTACAAATAACACAAAAGTTAAATCACATAACATATATAAAACTCAATTAAAGGAGATAACATAATTTCAATATTAAAATCAACTAAAGAAGAAATTTTAAGTTAAATTATTTTGAATATGAACAACTTGAGTCAGTATATATCAATTACTATTGTCTTTTTCAAATCCACAACACAAAAAAGGTTATAACAAGAAAAATAAAAAAGAAGAAGATAGATTAACATGAAAACATACAGTTATCGAATCAAAGGTGTTGATGTAGAAAAGTTGATGACTCTAAATTACAATTATAAATCATTTTATAAAAGTGAAAAAAATTTACAAATAAAAAATTAAAAATATAAAATCTTAAGACGATACTATTAAAAGAAAGAAAAAGAAAATAATACATGAGTATGGAAATGGAAAAAATTTAAAAGGGTAAAAATTGTAAATGCTTTCCTACGACATTAAAAAGGGGGAAATTCCAATCAAAGGGGAAGAAAACTGTGACATGAAATAATAAAGAAATAACAAGAATATTATAGAGAAAAAGAAAAGGAGAGAACTTCTTATTTCTCTTGATGGGATAAAATACAATGAAGGAGAACCCATCTATTTATAGGGACAATTCCTCCTAACTTTCTCCAAAAGATAGACTTTCACTATAATATAAACACATATATCCATTACAATACAAATACATTTATACATTCACTATAATACAAAATATGTTTATAACACTCCCCCCTTGAATGTCTATGTGATAGATAATGTGCCTCGATAAAACTTTACTAGAAAAAATCTAGGAAAAATCTAGTGAAAAAGAAAAAAGAATATACATATCTAATACGATTTTGGCCGCTTTCATTAAAACCTTACAAGGAAAACTCCAGCGGGACAAAACCTCGTAAGAAAAAAAGAGCACGCGCATTAACTCCCTAATTAGAACATCCTTGACCTTTGCATCCCAATCTTGTGCACCATCTTCTTGGAAAGCTGCAGTTGGTAGGAATTTGATGAATAAATCACCACATTATCACTTGAACGACCTATCATGACGTTAATATCACCATTCTTTTGGATCTCATGTGTGTGTAGAAGAATTTTGGCAAGATGTGCTTCCTCTATCTCCCTTTTATGAATCCTCCTTTAGTTGTGCTATGCATGCCGCATTATCTTCATATAAAATATGGATAATTTATCACATTTCAAACCACATTTTTCTGAGATGTATCACGGACCTAAAACCACACAAATTCTCGATTTGCTTCATGTTTAGCTATTATCTCAACATGATTTGATGAAGTGAAATAGTGGAGAGATCATTTTGTAGGATCTCCAAGATATGGCAGCATTCTCCATATATGAACACGTAACCAGCTTTGAGATCGAGCTTTGTATGGGCCGATAAATACCTAACATCGCATAACCAACAAGACGGACTGCAATTTTTAGAATAATATAAGCTCATATCGGTAGTCCCTTTTAGATACCGCATTATGTGTTTGGATTCATTCCAAAGACTCCTAGTAGGAGCATACTATATCTTCAGACCAAGAATTTCTCGTTCTTTTAAATCCTTCAAGGATTTTCATATCCTTACTTCCTTTAGACATGAAAATAATTTCATTATGCGCATATCAAGTTTTTCATATATTGTCATACTTATGAGGAACCTCAAAATAATTGCATCCACCACAATAGGACCTCTCCATATAATAATGTCGAATTTATAAAAAAAATATTTATGCCACAAGAACTGCTTATATCCACCGGCATTATACTTGAATTGCGTATTTTTAATTGGCCAATCATTTATTTGTCCATACTTTTTGACAGATTTGAATTCAAGATACTCATCAATATTTAAATTATTGAGCGCTACATTGGTATTAAAGGTATCATTCACGATCATTATGATACGCTCTAATGCGACATAATTTATTGAGATCTCTTCATTTTTCGGGCTATTTTCGTGCAATTCAACCTTTGTCAAAGTTTTATGAAGTGTTATGTCGTGGTGCTTTCTTAAAGCACTTGCCTCATCATTATGACCATCTTAATCATTTGCTCCTCTCTCCTTCTTCAAGGAGTTCTATATTTGGAACCGCTTTTGGTCTATCACGCTTGCAGCGTCTCATAGACCATGTCTTTCAAGGATCTTCATCGAGCATTTGAACTAATTTAAAATAGAATTAAGAAATAATATATCTCGGCAATTGATTTGCAATATTTTGCAAGTAAATTATCTATTGTACTTTAAGTTCACTTTTTTTCTGAGGATCTATATAATTCATCTCACACTCAATTTTCATCTACTAATCACTTCTCCTCCTAATGTTATAAAAACTAACATTTACCCCCCATGCTCATTCGGGACCCATCTTTGTGCTAGGTGGAGCACTTGAATAATATATCGCACATTGAAATTTTTAGATGGAATTATTCGATTCCTGACCCTGAATCAATTGTGATAGGGAAACCTTGCTGGCTTGATGCATTCAAGTGTTGATATATGTTAAATAAACATATCTCATATCAAATTTTATTTGAGATTTTTATTCTCATAATCAATGATTTAGCTATAATTGAGGCATACAATTTTTTCTAAACCAACATAGATATGAATCAAGACATCACCATGATTTTATAATTTGGAACTATGCTCTTAATGCACACTCCGAGCAACAACTCTTACAAAATCAAACAAGCTGATATCAAACACACGTGGGCTATACCATAGATGCATCTATTAGCAAACTGCCTACACGGTAGGTGAATAAGCCCATATTCACCCTTTTTATAAGTTCCAAAATTTCAGCGAATATAATTTCAATCTTAATGATCACATCATTGTATCACGAACAAGCAACACAAGAGAATTCTGAAGAATATTTTTTATTTCTTCAACATATAGCCACGTGAATTCTTAATTATTTTTGCATCACATTTGAACCGTGATGGCCAACCAACAGTTAACTTATTTAAGTAAACTTCTAGTTTACTTTCATATGTGATTTCATCATCATACCCATATTTATGTACTACAACTAAATAAATCGACGAAAGAATCTTTACATAAATATTTATAACCCGTCTAATTGTAGTAGCAATGCAAGATATTGGGATCTTCCCATAATTTATAGTCTCATTTTTTCAATGGTCTTTGAAACTTATAAGCTTCCTTCGAGACTTAATAACAATTCTTACCCTTCAAAGTAAAGAATACATTAGCTCTTCCGTGAGCTCTCACTAATTTTGTATACTACCGCATATTCAATCATAAGTATCAACATCATTTATATAGCTTTCTCCATTATAGTTTCAACTTAGAAACAATTCTTGAAATGTTGATGAGCTATACATGAACATACTCTATAGTCTTGATGGATCCAATCATATCGCACCTTTAGGTGGGATGGATCATCTTCTGTGTGGCTGTCATACCTTTCTTTTAGGCTATTCCACAAAACAAGTGGATCCTTAATCGTGAGATATTCAATTTTTAGAATTTCGTCAATATGACGACGCAAGAATATCATAGCCTTAGCACGATCTTGATTGGGTGCTCTTTGTTGTCACTTTTAATGGTGTCTCCCAAAACCCATTGCATCCATATGGATTTCAAAGATTCAACACCCATGAAAGGTAGTTCTTGCCCGAACTTTGAAGGGCAGCAAAATCAAGTTTCGTAAGGTTAGCCATATTAAAAGAAAGAGAAAAATAATACCTTGGGTTTCAAATTTTGAGATACAGCAGTAGTTGTAGAGCAACAGTATCACCAAAGGAATATCAATCCTGGGTATAAGTAATACATCTTTCGAAAAGAAATTTTAATTTTTCTTACCTCGCATCTTTCAAAGTGAGTGATCAAGGCGTAGACTCGTGCTTATAACGTGTTATAACAATAAAAGAACAAGAATAATATAGTATAAAGAGAGTACGAGTAGGTTTATTTCTCTTAATGATGAAATACAATGAAGCGAGAACCCATCTATTTATAGGGACAATTCCTCCTAACTTATCTCCAAAATATAGACTTTCACTAGAATATAAACACACGTATCCACTACAATACAAATATCTTTATAGACATTCACTATAATACAAATATGTTTATAACACGAGGGTTTTGTTCTTATTATTACTTCTTCTTCCTTTTTTAAGATTTACACTATAAATAAAATTATGTCACAAGTAGAAATTTTAATATAATAAAATAACAAAGAAAAATTTGTGACTATTAAAAAGAAAAAATTAATTAAATTTAAAATTTGTTATTTTTTGACTCTTATAGCTGATTAATTTTAGTTTTTTTTAATATTTAGAATTTATATTATATACACTTGAAAAGTCTTGAAAAACACTTTAAAGAAATAATAATTTCGTAAAAAACAGAAATGACTATTTTGTCTATTGCGATATCTTTAATGAAGGGAAAAAAGTTCAATCAACATTTTTAAGGGTCTCCAAGCACTTTTTAATATAACTAGTTGGGCGCGTACGCGGCGCGGCGTGTCCCCGTATTAGTAAAAAAAAAAAAAATTTATAAGAATAGCATAAAATCATATTTTAAAATGTGTTTGTGTAACAATAAAAGAATTTTGGAAAGAAAAATATGAATTTCAAATTGATAAATGATATAAGAGTAATCCAATCTAATAATTCTTTCTTCAAGCTTTATTCTAATACTTATTTCAATGAATAAAAACCTATACAGAAATAACTTTTGATCGAAAGGTAAAAAAAAATTCGCATTGACATGAACACTTAAATGCATGCATTATATGTATATATAAATATTAGTATTTTTTATATATTTAAAAAAAATGGATAATTAGTTAGCTTTGATAAATAATGGATTGATAATATAAATTAACAAAATTGTAATTGAATATCTTAAATATCGTGACTATTAATATAGTTCAAATAAGAAAAGATTAAGCAAAATTTTAGTCAATTTTAAAATACCAAATATTAGAAGTTTTACCTTTTATAAATTAGTAAAGATCTATAATAATTAAATAACAACTAATTGAGAAAAATAGTGAATGACAATTTTATCTATCAGAGAATCTTTTAATGAAAGATAAAAAGTTTAATCAACATTTATAAGGACCTTCATGCTTATATCTACAAAGAATATTTTGGTAAGTCAATAGGAGTAAAATATTATACATATATTGAATGTTGGGATTAGTTGATGAAATCTAAAGAAATTACCAAAGATTGTTCCAACGAAGATTATGTTTACCAAACGAACAAATTCGTTTGAAAAAGTAATGCTGAATTATAATGTTGCCAATAACTCAACATCAATAACCTTATTTACGCAGCAAAAATTATAATCAACACTACTAATACGCCCTTTTATGACAATGCATCTTGTCTGTAAATATTTTTTCACATTTCAATATAATTATTGAAAAGTATAACATGAACTTTTGTGCTCGCAAAAAATTAAACTTTAATGGTCAAAACTATATATATATATATAAATATATAAAATATAAATCATGTAATATAATACAAAAAAAGAATGATTACCTCTTCGTCAATTAATGTTATATTCATTCGTGTGCCTTCCTTGTTCATTTTTTATACTCTTTTCACTACTCTAGCTCCAATTACTAAGACTTTTATTATCCATTGAGAATCATATCGCCTTAGGTTGCTGATTGGACTTAATTTTATTCACGAAATCCTTTTCAAATTTTATTACAATATTATCTAAAATAAATTGTGCACAAGAGTTATAATTATAATAATTTATAATTTTATGAAAAATTTATTTACGAGACGAAGGGATTACTTTACCCGAATAGATGATACTTGTGGATGTATGAATATATGAACAATGCCGCTTATAAATAAATACAAAAATTCTAAATCACATAAACATCAATATAAGACTCAACTAAAGGAGATAACATAGTATCGATATTAGACTCTACTAAAGGAGACAAACTAAGCAAATTATTTTGAACACAAACAAGCCGACATAATTACTATTATATTTTTCAAACTACGCATTTAAAAAATTCATAGCATGAAAAAGAAGAAAAGATAAATTAACACGAAACTTATAAGGTTGAGATTGAATAAAAAGTATTGATGTAGAAGAGTTGATAAATTAAATTATGCAATTATAAATTTATTTATAGAAATGGAAGAATTTATAAATCAAAAAGAATTTGAAAGTATAAGAATATTAGGACATTACTATTAAAAAATTCTTTTAATCAAAAAGAAAAAAAATAACTATGAAAAAGAGCAAAAAAAAAGAACAACTTTTGTAAAATTCCTACAATCAAAAAGGAAAAAAAAAACGAAAAATTTCCAACGAAAAGGGAAAAAGAATTCTCGTGGAAGTGTTCTTTTTTAATTTAAAAATAAGATTGCACTATAAATAGAGTTATGCCACAATAGAAAAAAATAATATAATAAATAAAATAAAACAAATTAGTTACTATCAAAAAGGAAAAAAGAATTCGATGAATTTTTTTTATTTTTTTAGATTTACACCACAAATAGAGTTATGACATAAATAGAACACCTAATATGATAAAATAAAGTGATGAAAATAATTAAAAATAATTATTTAAATAATAATTGTATAAAAATAGTAAATGACAATTTTGTCTATTATGATGTCTTTTAATGAAGGGCAAAAAGTTCAATCAACATTTCTAAAGGTTTTCACACTTTTAATATAATATAGATAGATAGGCCAAAACTTATATATGTTTAATTATTTTTCCTTCTTTCTTTGTGAAATATTTATTTCCTTTCTCATTTTTAACTTTTTGTTTTTTCTCTTTCATTTTTTTTCACTTTTAAGTAATTTGTTACGATACAATATTTCTTTTCGTTCAAAGACATCGTTCAAAGACATCCCACTACAATTTGTACCAATTTTATTTCAATAACGCTAATATCAAAATACAATTACATACAATCTTCATGTAAATTTTAACATTTTCTTTTACCTTATTATTTATTTCATGAATTTTTTTGGTCATATCCCAATTAAAAGAATTCTGCCATTAATTTAATGTATTTTGATTTTGAAATATTTTTGGTATCCATCCGAAATTAACTTATTTTAAATACAAGACATTAAAATTAATTTTTAAATCAAATTCAAATGGAAAAAAATAAGAAGAATAAATAAAAATAACAGGAAAAAAACAATGGAAGAAGGCATAGAACGAGAATAAAAAATGAAAAAAGTTTTCTTTTTAACGAAATACACACATGACAACATGTGTATATCACAGAAACTAATTTATTTGGATTGTGTATCCATGTCAGCACATAAAGGTGCAAAGAAATACAAAAAAAAGGAGTTTGGAGGNGGGGATAGGATCTCCGTAAAGATAAAGTGTGTTGTTGAAAATTTGGTCATAGATTGAGGGGGTACTTATGCATTTTTTCGGACTTATAAACTTAGGCTTAACTTGCCTTTCTTCCCAAATCTCATCACACTTTTCATAGGTAAAACTTTTAACAGAATGTGATCACCAACTATAAACTCTATATCACGAACCTTTTGGTATGCATAACTCTTCTGTCTACTTTAAGCTATGATGAGCCTCTCCTGAATCATCTTGACCTTATCCAAAGAATCTCTCAATAAGTTCATGAAGGCCTAACCTCAAATATTGTCACGATCCAAATGGCCGTGATTGGCACTCACACTAATCCCTGGTGGACAAACCAATATTTTCCAACTATTTTCCTTGAAAACCAAGCATTTTAGAAAAAAAATAACATCCTTGAATTAAATGAAGCAATAAAATTGAATCTAACTCCAAGAAATCAATAGTACAAAAAACAACCAACTCTTACAAACATTCCAAGAAATCGATTGTCATTGTACTTCAGACGTCTAACATAAGTCTAAGAGTGATTACAACTAAAAAGAAATAAAGCTTCAAGTTTTCGGAAGAGAGACATCCCGCATCGTTCACCTTTTTGTATTTCGAGTCGTTCTAAAGATGAGGTCGTGATGAAGTTCCGGGATCGGATTCTGCACTTAGAAAAGTAGTGCAGGAGTAACGTCATTACGAAACACAGTACCGGTAGGCATCATCGGTCGACCTTATATAATAACACGTATGCATGCAAACAACAATATGAAACCAGTTCAGGACACCATTCAGATACATAATACTCATTCAGGAAAACCAACTCTGCTCTGGTGACAACCGGCCTACCCATTAGATTAGGCCCTTCGCTGCAGCGATTTCTTAACCGCTACTGCGGTCTTTCCGTAGTGGAACAAGTCTCGCTGCAGTGGTACTTCCCTAAACAGTAGCTCGACTTAGCTACACCATCATCAATTCAACAACTGTTTGCAACTCACACATCATCGTATTTATTTAGATATAAATGCATGCTACTGACATTGACACACGAAACCATTACCTAACCACATGCGATCTAGAGCAAAGAATAACAAAGATAGCACAACTCAATTACTAGTTTTCATTTAACTATATCAAACATCAAGTCTTTGCAACTTCTCCATGTTCATTTAACCACCACATGATCACAAGCTCAGTTCAGCCACATAGCCCTTACACATTCTGAAATTTAACAGTCTCACAAAAACATCATAAAATAGAACAAATGGTGATATGCCGGGCACACTCCTCCGTCACATCACCATGAATACTTCTTCACTAAACATCAATGTGCACATATGCTAGAGGGTTATTTTTTTCCTTCCAGACATGACGCGCAAGGGACTCTAGAAAATTCATGTACAGTATCGGTGTGGTACCCTCTCCCACTCATATGCTCGTCTGGATGCTCACCTCGAACATAAGTCACTCAATCAATATTGCTCGCCTGGATATTTCCCTTGGGAACGAACCTCTCATCTCAGGATATTCTTACTATCCCTATTCATTCTCACAGAAAGTACATCATTACTGAGTTCGTTATTATGACATTCAGGAGATCACAATCTACCTCCCTTACTTGAATACTTAAACAATTCATCAATCACTCCAATGTAAATGCAAAAGAACACACTCAATACACAATTCCACAACAATTCGGTAGCAACAACATCTCAAATTTATTTCAACAATTAACTTTTAACAGAGCAATCATCACAACAACAAACGTCCAGAAACCAAATCAACACATTATCGCTACACATACATACAAGTCATTATATAAAGTCTAACTCCTCTAAACCATAACCTACCTCGATCTGGGAGGGTTCAAATAGCAATCACTCTACTCTAGCCTTGTCCTTTCTCAATGCCTCCAAACGTTCAAAGTCTAGAAACAAGAAATTACACAATTCAATATGTCTGTTACCAAAACAAAGGTTTTCGAGGATTCCAACCCGCCCTTTTAAGGTAATTTTAAGAGTTAAGCCCCAATTTCATCTAGTTCTAGGTCTCAATTTTCACATGAATTTTGCTCTCTAAGAACTATACATTGGAGAATGATTCATTAATCCCCTTTATACTCAAAAATCAAACTCCCATTAGTTCTCCATGAATCAGCCCTAGTTCCATCACCCTAGGGTTTCTTTGCTAGCAAATCATCATTACAGGTTTCCCCTTGATTCCTAGTGTTTACATAATCAATCAATAATGGTAGCAATTCAAGAATCTTACCTTGATAAGGAAATTCAAGTGATCTGGGAAAAAACCACCTTCAGTTTTTGAAATTTCGAGTTTTGAAAATAATGGGGTATAACCCCTGAAATCCCACTTAAACCCACTTTTTGATTCCCGTCGTCCGCTGCAGTGGTTGCTTATCTGCTGCAGCGGACCCTCTATGGCAGTCAAGACGCCGCTACGATGGATTCGGCGGTTACTTCCCGGTCCGTACGATGGAGCTCCGACCGTTACCACTTCACTACAGAAAAAATATCATCACTGCAGCGGTTCACCGACCAGTAGCTCCCCAAAACAATTAATTTTTCACTAGCTCACTCCATAATACTTTTCTATCTATGTTCTAGCCCCGCTCAAGTGTTCTAAGTTTATTTCCCCTCGTAATGACATACGGGTTGTTACAAATGCATCAAACTAATCAGTCGGAGAATGACATTTCCTACCGTACAGTCTCAAACGGGCCAATCTGGATGTTGGAATGATAATCATTGTAAGCAAACTTTGTCAAGGGAAAGAACCGGTCTCAATGACCACCAAAGTCGGTAACTTGGGTCCATACACCATATACTCGAGGACCAGAATAGTCCGCTCAGACTAACCATTAGTCTATGGGTGAAATATTATGCTATGCTCCATCCAAGTACCAAACTCTAATCATTAGTCTGTGGGTGAAATGTTGTGCTATGCTCCATCAAGTACCAAACTCCTTCTGCAAAGCTTTCAAAAATAAGATGTGAAACTAAGTACCCAATCTAAAAAGATAGAAAAAAGCACTCCATGCAAACGAACTACTTCTCAAATGTAGATCTTGGCCAACTTCTCTAAAATTTTAGATAGCCTGAACTGATATGAGATGTGCGGACTTGGTCAATATGTCCATAATAACCCAAATAGCATCAACACATCCATATGGACCCCTATAATCTACTAAGTTTATCCAGACACTTTTAATTATTGAAATATATTATTTTAAACCCCTCTGACAGTTGACTAAATCAATGTGGCAACTTGATGATCGAGTTGGAACAAATGCGTGGATGCGCATAAGAAGAGTATGTACAATTTTACACTAAAAATGATAAAAATAAAAGTAACAAAACAAAATTAAATTAAAAAAAAAACCTATCACATCTTTATTCTTTTCTCCTACCCTACCATGTTTCTTTTTTCTCTTTCTAACCCTCACTTTCTTGTTCTTCTCCCACAAATTCCCCCATTTATTTTCCTCTTTCCGCCCTTCCCCTTTCTTCCCTCTCTCCATTTTCACCACCTTCAATATGTTTGAGAAAGAATATTTGGAAATCCTTTTCTAGAGAGCAATCACTATCACAATTTGTGAGATAAAAAAATATATGAAAAGAAGCTATCAACTTTTCAGATGGTGAAATCAATTTTTAATGAAAAATTTATTTGATGGATAAAAGATGAAGATCTATTTTTTGCGGGGGTTGGGTTGAGCTTTTATAGCTGGTAAAGTGACAAAGATGTAATGGTCTTGGAGGGTGAAAAGTGATTGATGAATGTCATTGTGAAATTGGGTGGAGTGTATAGTGTAAATTTATAGGTAGATGTTAGGCCATATTAAGGTACTTTAGTGGTGGTTCATTGATATCTATGAAGCAAAGGCGCTCAGTAGTATTTCTACGATAAAAAAAAATGGAGAGAGGTGGTCAAGGGATAGAGATAGTGGAAGGAGTGAAAAAGAAAAAAAAATTAAAACAAAGTAAAAAAATAGTGATGGGTCACTAAAAATCTCATGTGGATGATTATGTGTCATTTTTATTGTGTATTTGAAGATCACACGGAGTTAAAGGGGTTTAAAATAGTGTGTTTTAATAATTAAAAGTGCTCAAATGAAACTCAGTAGAGTATAGGGGTCCAAGTGTCAAAATGGGACAAGTAAAAGAGTCTCTCATGCTATTTTTCCATTTTAAAAAAAAAGATAAATGACTTTACTAGGTAATTTTCTTAAGTTGAGTGACCATTTGAGGAACTGACTCATGAAAATCCATATGAAGTTCTAAGTACTATGTGAAAGTAAACCTTACAAAGCCCCTACAACGAAGACTATGACTGTGATATATTGTCTATGGATGGCACTGTAACTAGTTGATTTGATGATCTACGTAACTTCACTTCATTCATTGTTGACTTACGAACCATGAAAGTGATCTACGTTTCGTAAAATGCTATGTGACATGTCTTCAATGTGTTGCCGTTCTTTGTCATATAGACCATGATGTAACATACAGTTCATTTCTTCCTCTGTGCTTGAATAACTCATAATTCCGAGCTATTAGTAGTGGCCATTAAATTCCATGCCAAGATCTATAACTTGTGAATCTGATTTATATATGACCGTGACTTGGTCTGTCCATTGATCAATATTTTAAATCTTCAAGTTCGGTTAGCTTTATAAAATATCTGTGGTGGCAAGTGTAGCTTGTACATCAAAAAAACTACTAATACATTATCCAAATTTGGGTATTTTTCTTGTTTTCCCTATTCAGACTAATTTAACTTTAAATACCTATAATGCAATATTGCAACATTAGAAATGCATAAAAACGAGCTAAAAAGACATTGAAAACTCATGTAAAAGATATGTGTGTTGTAATTTCATGATACATCAGCAAACTCTTTGCCCAAGATACTAACTAAGCAAGGCCGACCCATTGGTGAAGCCATTGAAGCATGGAATTTAAGTCCCCAATTTTTGGGGGCCCCATTTTACATCACAACGTTTAATACTTTTTATAAATAAAAAAAAATACATCCGTATCTATTTACCAAAAAAGGTAGAAATTGACTTGAATGCTTTGAAAGAAGCATAGGAGGGACCCATTTTAGCACTTAATATATAATTAATAATATAAAAAAATACAACTTTTACTCATCTGAAAAGAAAAATATTTTTGAGAATTTTTATTCGACTTATTGACTAAGCTTTGAAAAAGGCAAAATAAATGATTACACATAAGAATATATGGAAGGAAGACAAAAATAATTACTACTTTTTTAAAAAAATCTTTTCAATTAGAATGAGATTTTTCATTTTCTTTTCTTGAATTGTGAAATTAACTTACACATCCATCCATCTCTATTTATTTGCTTTCAGTTTTTATATTTTTTAATTCTTATACCATCAAACTTCAAAGTTTCAATTGTTTAAGAGATTGTTTTTGGCATTAATATTATTGATCTGGTTTTTCTTGAATATCAAGATTGTTGATAATTTATGAAGATTAAAGTGATTATTTTCATATCGAGTTATTAAATCTGATGCTATTGTTTTAATTTTTTAAATTGTTTTTTAGTTAAATCATTGTATAAACATATATTGGTAGACATATTATGTTATTTTTGGATATTTTATTATTTTTTTGAGTTTTTAGTTGTATAGATATAAATTACTCTTTAACTATTTATTGAAATTTAAATTTGTCAACTAAAAAATATAAATTCGGTGCTTTAAAACTTAAAAAAATATCAAGGCCTCTCAACGAAGTTTGGCTTTAGGCCCCCAATAGTGTTGAGCCGCCTCCATCACTAAGTATCAAGTACTTAAGCATACCATTGTTGTTTTTGATGGCGTGTTGGGTTATGAGGGAGAAGGGTAGTTATAAAGGGATCTTGTGCACCAGGAGTACTTGCTGCATTTAGACTACTTGGTGAGTCTGCATTCTTATGCACTCCAATAGCTATCTTTACTACTTTATTAGACTTTCGAGTTGCATCTCGACTTAACTTATTCTTTCGTAGATGCTTCATAGATAGATATTTTTTATCGTGGGTACTATGTGAAGTTGACTTGCTGGATTGCACTACTTTTCTTAGCTGCTAGATGAATTTTTATGTCAATTATACTATTTTTATTTCATTAAATTAATTATCTTAATTTAAATGTACATAATTAAATTAAATCATACCAATTAAATAATGATGATACAAATGTAGGGCATTCTCATTCCCATAAGGTAAGCCTGATGTGATTCCATTACATCCAATACTTATTTTTTATGCCAGAATCAAATTTGAAACGTGACAAGTACTTTCATCTCACCTCAACAGAGTTTGATGTTCTCATTTGAGGCATCATTGGCAATGACATCTTCTCTACTAAATCTGTTTATCAATTCATAGATGATGATAATGCTCCCACTCAACCTAGTACTCGTACCTTTTTTTTTGGTTTGAATATGAAAGTCTAAGGTCCCTAACAAAATTAAGTTCTTCTTTTGATTAGTCTTTCATAATAAGGTCCTAATCAACAACTATCTACACTATTTAAGGCATGAGTGCCAACCCTCTCTGTAAATTTTGCAATGATTCAAATGAGATCGTTCTTCATATATTTTTTTCATTGTCCTAATTAAAGGATATTATGACATAACATCTCCCAGCAGTGCGTTACTGATATTCTTAACAATGACCATGATCTAGATGAAAATAATTGGAAGAATATTTAGGACGCCTTAAAAAAAAGAATTTCAACATTCACATTACCTCAGATACCCTTCTTTCTTTCTACTTCTAGAATATCCAGCTTACTAGGAACAATAACCCCTTTAACCACAATTAGGATCACATCATATCTCAATAGGCTAAAGCATTAACAATGCCCTCGAATACCATCTCCTAGCTAGGAATCCTCTTTATAGAGGCTACTATAAGCTAAACATCAATGAGCCCTTCTTGGGCAATTCAAAGACAGGGGGTGCTGGCGGTGTCATCGGGAATATTAATGGAGACTAGGTCTTTGATTTCATGAAATGTCTGAAGTATATTATTAATGCTTCATCTAAGTTGTTGCTTTGATGCAGGGACTAAACTCAGTTTGGAAAACAAACCCATGCCTCTTATAGCGTCAACTAATTCTGTGGAAGTGATGCATATGATTAATAAAGGTCATAAGAAATTTAACCCAATTATTTATGAATGTACGTTCCTACTAAGAAAGTTGGAGAATCCAATAGTGAAATTTTGATAATTATGATAGTTCCTCCAATACTTGCTATGGAAGCGATATAGATAGACATTATAGTTTGAAATGTACCGTTTGAAATGTACCATCCCAAACATCGTTGTTGACTATTTCAATCAATGGGCTAGCTATGATGCTAATAATGATATATAATTAACTTTGTTTTGTTTAATATATATAAAACCAATTTAACAAAAATAATTTAATTGACTATGTAATATCAAATGATAATGAATTTATAGTAAAAATTTAAAGATTGAACCCATTAAATATATACTTTCTCCGTTTTAAAATAAGTGGTGCTTTCAGTTTGAACATATCTCTAAAGAAAACTCCTAATTTTTAGATAGAAAAATATAATACCCACTTACCCCTAATAAATATCTTGAAAAAAAAGAATGTAACTCTTTAATATTTCTTGATTATATAAAACTTTCTCCACTTTAAATAAGGATAAAAATTAGAAGAACATCATTAATGTCTTCTTTGTTATAAAACATATTTGTATTATAGTGAAATGCCTATAAAGGTATTTGTATTATAGTGGATACATGTGTTTATATTATAGTGAAAGTCTATCTTTTGGAGAAAAGTTAAGAGAAATTATCCTCATAAATAGAGGGTTCTCCTTCATTGTATTTGATCCCATCAAGAGAAATAAGAACTTCTCTCCTTCTCTCTTTCTCTATGATATTCTTGTTCTTTCTTTATTATTTCATAACACGTTATCAGCACGAGTCTCTGCCTTGATCACTCACTTTGAAAGATTTGAGGTAAGAAAAATTAAAATTTCTTTTTCGAAAGATATATTACTTAACCACAGGAGTGATATTCCTTTGGTGATATTGTTGCTCTATGACTCTAATGTCTCAAAATTTGAAGGCCAAGGTATTATTTTTCTCTTTCTTTTTAATATGGATAATCTTATGAAATTTGATTTGCCGTTCTTCAAAGTTCTAGCAAGAACTACCTTCATGGGTGTTGGATGCTGAAATCCATATGGATGCAATGGGTTTTGGAGACACCATTAAAAGTGACAACAAGCATCAAATCAAGATCGTGCTAAGGCTATGATATTTCTTGCGTCATCATCTTGAGGAAATTCTTAAAATTGAATATCTCACGATTAAGGATCCACTTGTTTTGTGGAATAGCCTAAAGAAAGGTATGACCACCTGAAGATGGTCATCCACCCAAAGGTACAATATGATTGGATCCATCAAGACTATAAGTCTTTTCATGAGTATAGCTCATCAACATTCAAAATTGTTTCTAAGTTGAAACTATGTGGAGAAACTATAAATGATGTTGATATGATTGAATATGTGGTAGTATACAAAATTAATTGAGAGCTCCGGAAGAGCTAATGTATTCTGCCTAAAGGAATGAAATTGTTGTAGTAAGTCTCAAAAGGAAACTTATAAGTTTCAAGGACATTTAAAAAAATTGAGACTATAAATTATGGGAAGATCATGCTACTACAATTGAAGCGGGTTATAAATATTTATGTAAAAGATTACCCGTCGGTTTTTTTATTTGTAGTACATATAATTATGGGTATGATGATGAATCACATACGAAAGTAAACTAGAAGTTTACTGAAATAAGTTGGCATAACCGGTTGGCCATTCCGATTCAAATGTGATGCAAAAAAATAATTGAGAAATTCACGTATATATGTTGAAGAAATAAAAGATTCTTCAAGAATTCTCTTGTGTTGCTTGTTCTCGTGATAGAATGATTTTGATCATCTAAGATTGAAATTATGTCTTCTTGATATTTTGGAACTTATAAAAGGGTGAATATGAGCCTGTTCACCTACCATGTAAAACTGTTTGCTAATAGATGCATCTATGGAATGGTCACATGTGTTTTGATATCAACTTCTGCACTTGATTTTTGTAAGGTTGCTGCTCGAATTATTAAATTAAGAGCATAGTTCCAAATTATAAAATCATGTCGATAATGCTTATTCATATCTATGTTGGTTTAACAAAAATTGTATGCCTCCAATTATAGCTAAATCATTGGTTATGAGAATAAAACTCCAAATAAAATTTGGTATGAGATATGTTTATTTAACATATAGCAACACTTGAATGCATCAAGCCAACAAAGTTCCCTGTCACAATTGGTTCAGGGTCAGGAACAAAATAATTCCATCTAAAATTTGAATGTGCATTATATGATTCAATTGCTCCACCACAACACACAAAGATGTGTCTCCAAATGAGTTTTGGGAGTAAATGTTAGTTTTTCTAACATTAGGGGGAGAAGTGATTACAACTGAAAATTGAGTGTGGGATGAATTATCTAGATCCTCGGGAAAAAAAATGAACTTAAAGTTCAATAGATAATTCACTTGCAAAATATTGTAAATCAATTGCCACAGGACATTTAAGTAACTCTATTATATAATTCAAACTTCAAATGTTCCAATGAAAGATCCTTGAAAGATAGGGTCTATGAGACACATGAAGCTACGACAGACCAAACGGTTCCAAATATAATAACCCTGAAGCAAACAGAAGAGAATGATTATGATGTCATGATGAGACAAAGCGCTTTACAGCACCAACATATAACATCATAACAAACCTACAAAGGTCTGTGTACCGAAAATGACGAAAATGAAGAGATCTCAATAAGTTATGTCTTCATTGAACCGATATCAAAAATGATCATCGACGATACCTTTGATATAATGTAGCACTCAATATTATAAATATTGACGAGGATCTTGAATTTAAATCTGTCAAAAAGTATGGACATATAAATGATTGGCCAATTAAAAATACACAATTCAAGTATAATGCTAGTAGATATAAATGGATTCTTGTGGCATAAAGATTTTTCATAAATTCTGACATTATTATATAGAGAGGTCCTCTCGTGGTGGATGGAAATTATTTGAGGTTTCTCATAAGTCCTGCAATATATGAAAAACTTGATATGCGCATACGAAATTATTTTCATGTCTAGAGAGATCAAGGATATATGAAAATCCTTGAATGATTTAAAAGAGCGAGGAAATTCTTGGTCCTGAAGATATAGTCTGCTCCTACTAGGAGACATTGGAATGGGATCAAACACATAATGCGGTATCTAAAAAAGACTACCGATATGAGCTTATATTATTCTAACAATTGCAGTCCCGATCTTGTTGGTTATGTCGATAAGTTGGTTTATCCGACCCACACAAAGCCTGATCTCAAACTGGCTACATGCTCATATGTGAGGTACTGCCATATCTTGGAGATCTACAAAGCAGTTTCTCAGCTATTTCATCAAATCATGCCGAGATAATAACTATTCATGAAGCAAGCCGAGAATGTGTGTGGTTGAGGTCCATGATACATCTCATTAGAGAAAAATATGGTTTGAAATGTGACAAAGTACCCACAATTTTGTATGAAGATAATGCAGCATGCATAGCACAACTAAAGGGAGGATTCATAAAAGGAGATAGAACGAAGCACATCTCGCCAAAGTTCTTCTACACACATGAACTCCAAGAGAATGGTGATATTAATGTGCAACAAATTCGTTCAAGTGACAATGTGGCTGATTTATTCATCGAATCTCTACCAACTGCAACTTTCAAGAAAATGGTGCACAAGATCGGGATGCAAAAATTCAAGGATGTTCTCATTAGGGGGAGTTAATACGCGCTGTACTCTTTTTCCCTTACGAGATTTTGTCTCACTGAGTTTTCCATGTAAGGTTTTTAACGAGGCAACCAAAATGCGTATTATTAGATATGTGTACTTTTTTTTCCTTCACTAGATTTTTTTCACTGAGTTTTTCTAGTAAGGTTTTATCGAGGCACATTATCTATCAAATAGACATTCAAGGGGGAGTGTTATAAACATATTTGTATTATAGTGAATGTCTATAAAAATATTTGTATTGTAGTAGATACATGTGTTTATATTATAGTGAAAGTCTATCTTTTGGAGAAAAGTTAGGAGAAATTATTCCTATAAATAGAAGGGTTCTCCTTCATTGTATTTGATCCCATCAAAAGAAATAAGAAGTTCTCTCATTTTCTCTTTCTCTATAATATTCTTGTTTTTTCTTTATTATTTCATAACATTCTTGATTATATAAAATATCACTTATTTTAAAATAAAATCTAAAAGTCAAAACACCACTTATTTTAAAACGGAGGGAGTAATTTGAATCTAGTTATAAGTTATTTTTTTTTGAAATCCTAAATCCGCGATGGGGGTCAAAGATTGGACTCAAACATACAAGGACAGAAGTGTAAATATGGTATAATAGAGGGATCAGTACAGCAAGTCACTCTTTTTTCCACAAAACCCATGGCCACCTCCCTAAAACCCTAGCCCCTTTACCAGCAGAGCATATAAAAGGAAGTGACGAGCTAAACCCTCTCTTTACAGCTTCTTCCGTTTTTTCTCCCAAACAAAGCGAGTTAAAACAACTGGTTGACAAAGGAAGAAGAGATTGGGCAAAGAAGATGTTGGTATTGTTTGAAACACCGGCAGGCTTTGCCCTTTTCAAAGTTTTGGATGAGGGAAAGCTCTCCAAAGTTGAGGTATCATTGCATTCATCTCTTAGCCATTTATTTCTTTTTTTTTTCTCCTGTGTTTCTTGTTTTATAGATTTTTTTTTTGTGTTGTAGGATTTGTGGAAGGAGTTCTCCTCAACTGATTCTGCGAGAAAGGTAATTTTTTTGGTAAACCATTTGATGAGTAAATCGTTCTACTTTAACCCTATATTTTGTACTCATGAAGCTTCAGCACTGAAAATCTGAGTGTATTGATGAAAGAAGCAGTTTATGTATTTATTGGTTTGTGTAGACACTGGGTGCAGTTAGCTCGGTATGACATATTGTAGTTGCTTGTTAATATAAAATTTTGAAAGTGAACAAATCAAGGAGAAGTCTTGGTGTTGCATATTAATTTTTTGACAAAGCTAGCAGAGATTCGTTATTCTTTCTGTTAGTTTTGTAAACATAAGCTTCATTAGTAGACACTCAAACCTCATGGTCTTTTTCCCTCTTTTTTTTAATTTTTTAATTTTTTAATTTTATTTTATAATTTAGTTGATGTAGGTGATATGAACTGCCTAAATTTTTTAATTCTATGTTTCATACATTCTTCATTTACTTGATTGGTCGGGACGAAAACAGGTTGTGAAACTAAAAGCGTTCTCCAAGTTTGAGAACACCTCAGAAGCTCTGTCAGCAGCTACACTGTTAATAGATAGCAAGCCCAGCAAAGGACTGCGCAAGTTCTTGAAAGCACACTGTGACGGTGAAACTTTGGGGGTTGCTGATTCAAAGCTTGGAAATGCAATTAAAGAGAAACTGGTCAGCTCTCTTTTTATGTCAGCTCAATTGTTTCTTAGTTTTGTTCAGTTTCTCATCTTTTTTGGACTGAAGCTGGTGTGGGATGTGTTTGCAGCAAATTGAATGTGTTCATAATAATGCTGTCATGGAATTGATGAGAGGGGTTAGAAGTCAGTTGACTCAGCTCATTTCTGGTCTTGCATCTCAAGACTTAGCTCCAATGAGCTTGGGTTTATCTCACAGTCTTTCAAGATACAAGCTAAAATTTAGCCCTGACAAGGTAATTTGCTGAAAATTGACTAATTTATTTCATGTTCTACATGGTTTCATTATGGATATTCTTACGTAACAAATATTGGGATAATCAATTGGCACCGAGAAAAAGGAAGGATAGCCTAGTGGATAGAAGGGAAATACAGCATATGAAAGGAACCCTCCACCTCCAACAATGAGGTTAGGGGTTCTGTGTAAGGGATCTGGGGTGGGTGACCGTATAAAAAAATCAATTGCTACAGAACACTTTGGTTTTGTAAGCTCTAGCTTGTATCATTTCTGCTGAAGCTTGTATAATATTACTATATGTTAAATAATTTTAGATTGTAATCTGTCGTTGGATAACATTATTCTATACAATTTCTGATGATGCTAAATACTCATTATTCAAATTTTAGACGGTGAATTATTTGATTTCACCCTGGAAATTGTCAATTCTGGTTCTTGAAGTTGAATCATGTTATGTATCAAACAGTCTAAAGAGTATAAATTGACAAGATGGATTATTGTTCTCCATAAAGCATGCTGATGGTGTAACACGTTGGCTGACATTCTCATTGTTTATGCAGCCAATTTTATGCTCATTTCATATGTATTCCATATGATGCTTCAGAAGACATTTACTTTGAGTAGTCACAGCTCTGTGGTTATGTGGTTACCTGAAAGTCTGACAGTTTCTTACCAGTTGAGGTTGTGTATTTTCCTGTAATTCACTGAACCATTGAAGGTCTGTTTACCTTGTGGATAGGACGATAGTGCTTGGGCTATGTTGTAAAGAATGTATTATGTCTTGCCATTTTCTGCCTGTGTCTGTCTCTTGAAGTTCTCTGTATAGCTCATAGATGTCTCTGCATAGCAGTTATTTGTCCAATTTTATTTTCTTGATAGATTTGTATTTTCATTAAACAGATAGCAGTACAACTGATTGTTTATTGCTTTGCCAGGTGGATACAATGATTGTACAGGCCATTAGCTTGTTGGATGATCTTGATAAAGAGCTAAATACATATGCTATGAGGGTCCGAGAATGGTATGGTTGGCATTTTCCAGAGCTTGCAAAGATTGTACAAGATAACATTCTTTATGCCAAGGCTGTGAAGTTGATGGGTGACCGTACAAATGCTGCAAAGCTGGATTTCTCTGAAGTAAGGAGTGGCTTCTTTTTTAAGTGTTCCAAATAATTTGAACTAAAAAGTAGATTACTTTTCATTCTCAGTAAAATTCATCAGTATGTTGGCGAGCTTGCCTGTTGGAATGAAGCTTGTGATATATTGGAGTCCAATAGGCAATGTTGCTTTTGACAAGATCCACTCTTTATTCTGAAACACGTAAGACAGAATTCACACTTTTTGTATTACAATGTCTACAGATACTCCCGGAAGAGGTTGAGGCAGAATTGAAAGAGGCAGCCATGATCTCCATGGGCACTGAAGTTAGTGATCTTGATCTGGAGAATATTAAAGATTTATGCAGCCAAGTTCTGTCATTCTCGGAGTACAGAGCTCAGTTATATGATTATTTGAAGAGCAGGATGAACACCATTGCCCCAAATCTTACGGCTCTTGTTGGAGAACTTGTTGGTGCTAGACTTATTGCTCATGGAGGAAGCTTGTTGAATCTTGCGAAGCAACCTGGAAGTACAGTTCAGATACTTGGTGCTGAAAAGGCTCTTTTCAGAGCTTTGAAGACAAAACATGCAACTCCAAAATATGGGCTTATATATCATGCATCTTTGATTGGACAGGCTGCACCAAAACACAAGGGTAAAATTTCAAGATCTCTTGCTGCAAAAACTGCTTTGGCGATTCGATACGATGCTCTTGCAGATAGCCTAGATAATTCCATGGGTTTGGAGAATCGGGCCAAGGTAATATTGGCAATTATTATCTTTGGATGATGTTTTTCATTTCTGCCCTTTATCAAGTCTGATTATTATGATATGCAACTTTTTAGCTTGAAGCACGTTTAAGAGCCTTAGAAGGCAAAGAGTTGAGCAAATCAGCTGGCTCTGCTAAGGGCAAACCTAAGATTGAATTTTACGACAAGGATCGTAAAAAGGGAGGGCTGATAACACCAGCTAAGGTTTGGGACCGTCTTCTCTTTTAAGTTACACTTTCTTGGTTTGCTTCCAATATTGACTTCTCCTACTGTAGGCTTACAATCCTTCTGCTGATTCTGTTATGGGACACACTGAGAATGAGGAGAAAAAGATGAGTGTAGATGAACAGCCATCTCAAACCGAGGAAGAAGCAGGGGAGGAAGCCCCTGTTACTGAAGGAGAGAAGAAAAAGAAAAAGAAGAAGAAATCTGTTGAAACAGAGGATGCTGCTGTAGCAGCTGATGGTGCAGAACCTGAAGACACTGGGAAGAAGGAGAAGAAGAAAAAGAAGAAACATGCAGATAATGAAGTGGTAAGTGTAGAAATGGAACAAAGTAAGAAAAAGAAGAGGAAACATGCTGATGCTGATGAGGATGAAACAGAAACCACGGATAAAAAGAAAGAGAAGAAGAAGAAGAAGAAAACTGAAGAATAAGTGTCCCGGAAGAGACATTTTTAGTATCTACAATTTTGGTTTAAGTTGTACAATGATGTTATTCAGTTATTAGTGCTTTGTAATGCAACCTAGGATTGTGTTAGTTAACAGCAGATGCTTGCTTTGTGCTCTTAATCCTGCTGTAGATGCTTTATCCTACTTTGGAATTTATATGCCATTTTACATGTTTTAAGCTGCAGATGATTTCAAGTTAATAGTGTGCAACAATTGTATTGTTGGTAAAATGCCAAATTGGGTTGCTTTCTTTCCGTCATCATGTTTATGGAAAATTGCTTTGGACTCTTGCTTAACTTACTGTGTGTTTCAAGTACCTTCTGAGCTGTTGCTATGTCTGCAACCACAAGAATCCATGTCACTAGTTCTAAGGCACAATCAACAAATATGGTTTCTTTGTTGCAGGGTTAGTATCTGGTCTGTTTAATGTGTCAAAGTGTTTGATCACAGAGCTTAGCACATGCTATGAGCAACTTATGTTATCCTATTGGGAATTGCCAAAGTTGTATGCTGGCTCTTTACATTTCATCAGAAGGTTGACTGCTAATGCAGCAATCCTTTTACCGTTTCACTCTTTTATCTAAAGACTAATCTATTTTCTAGAGGTTGTGGGAGGCAGTCATGCATTTTCCAATTTGGTTAGCTATTTTAACATAGTGCAGTCCCGATGTCCTTTTCAAGTGATGGGAGACCAGAGATCATAAGAAGTATATCTGTTATGGGCTATTTATACAAAGCATTAAAGGGTCTGACTTAACCAACCATCTCAAACTGAGGAAGCAGGTGAATAGGTTCCTGATAGTGAAGTAGAGAAGAAAAAGATGTCCTTGATCAATTTTTAGTGGTTTGAAATGCTACTTAAGATTCTATTAATAAACATATTCTGGATTGGTTGCTTTATCTACTGTGGAAGTGTTTGCTATGCTTGTTTACATTTTTTAAGCCATATGGTTAATCTCTATGGTCGAAATATTTGCAGCGTCTTTCTCTTGCATCTAATTTAGAGTCTGGTACTGCTGGCATACTTCTACCAACTAATACATCTAAACTCCCTATAAATTTTCCAATAATGCACAAGTCATAAACTAGTCCATCCACAAAATGAAGTAAAAGAAAAGGAAGGCATACTAGTAGCAGAAAAGATGCAGGAATACAAGCTGTGAGAATGATCAACTGAATAGCACTTACATTTGACACAATATCCATCTTATTTTCGAAGAAGGAACGTTACTCAACTGAAAGGATTGAAAGACACGTGCAGCAACTGCTAAATTAAACAAATAACATTTCCGGTGACAATCTTAAAAAAAAAAAAAGAGTAGAATTTATTTAGCCTTGGAATCCATAACCAAGATGGTGCTAAGGTTCATAGGGTGCATGTAGTCAGTTGTTCCAGTCAAAATCTGTTCAACAATGATTCTGTTAGCCCTCTCGGAGGGGTGAAATGGATCCCAAAATGCATATTCATCTCTGTTTGGGCACAAGTTGGATAATGGTGTGCACAGCCCTATCCCATTGTATGGTCCTTGTCCACAGCATGCTACCTTTGATGTCACAAATCCTGCCCCATCCATTTACCTTCCATGTTAGTAAATCATAGTTATATATATAACTAATATTAGCAATTCTTTCATTTTGCAAAAAGAAATCACTCTTATAGACTTTTCATGATTTGGTTCTAATTTTCATATGAAATTTTCTAGTTAATAATGAATGGCCCGAGTCCAGAGGCCCCAACGAGATTCATCATTAAGTGCTACATCCACCATACGAAAACAGCTACCTCTTGTTTAATTTAAATATTTTTGGATTTAACTTGTTTACACTATCACTTTAATTTATTTATTTTTATATTATATGTGTATATTAATATGTTAATAGTAGATACTTGCTCTATTTTTCAGGTTACTATCCCACTTATAATGGACAATTAG
>JACEIK010009658.1:0-49382 GCA_018107945.1 Datura stramonium | reverse complement strand
TAGTAAGGAGTTCTTTAAATAACTTTTCATTTATTTATTTTCTTACTCCTTACTAATAATCAACTATTTTCACACAAGTGCACCCTTGACCTTACTCAACTTTTACAACTTCCACTTTTCCTCTTTTTCATTCTTCTCACTCCTTTACTCTTTTAGATTTTTCCTTTAAGCGCTTAGGAGTTTGGGATCAAATGCAAGGCTAATGAAGTAAAAAGGATTAAGCTTACGTTGTAGCTATCAAAGAATAGGCTTAAGGCTCAATGGGGCTAACTAGGATTAATTATTCAAGGTAGGTAAAGTGAGGGATGACATTTAGGATCATTCAAAGTTCATAAATCATCTCCCTACAATTCACATCCTTCATTTCATTTTATAAACAGACCAGGCAAGTTCTAGACAATCCACAATAGCACGAGAATATTCAAAAACCTTACACGCATAGCGCATGCTCAGTGAAGACACATTCCCGAGACTCTTAACCGCATTTGTCACAGAATTCAACATTAAGCTTCAATCATATTGAGTCAAATTCAAGAGCCTAAGTGTCTCACACAAGTTATACTTTTTCATGCTTCAACAATGAATATTCATGCGTCTTACAATCATGTATGGCACATAAAAGAACATCAAGCATCCATTAGCTATGGGTTAAAGCCCCAACACCCTCTGACTCATTTTTCCTCAAGACGGTCGTCATCCATTCTTCATCGGGAAACATTCCTAACTATGACTAAAATCATTATATACATACAGACAAAGAATAATATTTTTATTCTTCGGTTCAAGACCCCACCCAAAGTCGGAAAGAATCGAAAGAAAAACCAGCAGTGATGAGAAGTCATAACTCACAACAAGCATTACATTCACCAAAAACTTGTTAAGCACAAAAATTTTAAATTTAATTTTATCTTGATTATGTTCTTAAATCATGCTATGTCCTCATAGCATCAAATTAACATTTAAAGGATGACAAATACTCCCTGAGCCTCTATGCTAGCTAAAAGCATGCTTTCCTTTCAAGTTTTCAGAGGTGGGTGTTCGACCCCACACTTCTTCTATTCCATGCTCTTTAGCTTCCACCTACTCGGTACTCAGATTTCCCTCCATCTGTGCTTAACTTTTAACCAAAAACACAAACAAATGAAAATAACAAAATCAACACAAAATCAAAATTAACAAATTATACTTGAGGTACCATTGGGTTGCCTCTAAAGCGCCTTATTTTATGTCGTGGCACGACGTGGACTGTCCTTTTCAGGACCTCCTCATACCTGGGCTCTCGATCTCCTTTTCTTTTTTCTTGTTTAGAGAAAACAGCCTCCACTCTGTTCCTCTCTTTCTCGACTTCTTCTCGTTTGAAGCCCTCTATCAAACGGGCTGAACACTTGACATTGCCTTTGGCCGTGCACAGTGGAATCCTCCCACCCAAACTCATCCTCTGACAAAACACTAACCTTGACAAGGTTTTTTACGTAGTGTGCGGATGGGTTCATTTGTTGGTAAACACTTGGAAGAGTTCTTCTTCATCCTCAACCCTCATTTTCGGGGTCCCACGCTTTCAAGTCAATCACCGCTCCTCCGGTGGCCAGAATGGCCGTCCCAAGATCAGAAATTTGGTCATCCACCTGAAATCTTAGAAAATAAAATCAGCAGGTATAATAAACTTACCTACTTTGATGAGAAAGGTCCTCTATTCCATCGAGTGTCACTTCACGACTTGTCGGCCAGTACAGCATCAACCTTGTCGGCCTCGGTTTTCCCAACCCCATGGTGTTGAATAAGGATAGGGGCATTAGATTAACTGCTGCCCCTAAGTCACCCAAAGCTCGTAGCACCTCAGCTTTACCAATTTGTATGGGAGGGTAAAAATCCACGGTCTTTGAGCTTCTTTGGCCTTTTGCCCAATACCCTGTGGCCTCCTCGGTCGGTGCTACGGTCTGGATGTCCAATCTAACTTTATTCGCCATCGTCCTTCAAGTATTTAGCATACTTGGGCATTCCCTACAAGACGTAATAAGAGGCAAATTTATGTTAAGTTCTTGAAACTCCCAAAGAACTTTTTGAAACATTCCTCCTCCTTGCTCTTTACGAATTTCGAGGGAATGGTGGTGGTAGTCTACGTCTTTAGTTGCAATGAAGGTTGCGCATTTTGTATCCCAGCACTCTGATTCGCTCAGTGTCGGTGGATGGTCCTGGTCTAACCAACTTTCAGGCTGCACCTCCTTATCGGCTCTTTGGAACCGCATCAACTAATTGCTTTCCGCTTCTAAGAGTGATGGCATTGATGCCTAGGGGTTAGGATATGCGTCGCTTGGTAATCACCCTACGACCTCATGTTTGAGCAGCTGCTCCCGACCCACTTGTTTTTCAAGATTGCAGGTGGCTACTTGTTGATTCATTAAGTCTGTTGCCATCCTACTTTGATTTTCCCTCTAGCGATTACTGGTCTCCATAATTTTCTGATGTTTCCTCAATCTTTGTTGCTAACTTGCCCATCATTACGCACGCTTATTCTGCTGCTAACTTTTGCTTTTGTTAAATTCCCTCTAGTGAAAGAAGATGCTTTGGGTTTAATTCCAAGATATTTCTTTCTATTCGTATATGTTTGGTAAATATCCATGAATCGGGAATGACTCTAGTACATTTAATGAAATTCTCTATTAGGTAGCAGTAATTGATCAGGTTAGAAGACAAACTCACTCAGTCTAGTTTGATGATCATATCAATCCCCATGCCAGTGATTTTACGCAACCTGATTGTTTTGAATATCCTTTCTCAACTATTGACTCAGTTTTATTTTGAGTGGTTGCCTCGGGTTTCAATTCAACTGTATTGATTATTTTTAGTTTAGGCTGTCTGCGACATTCATTTGCTGAATAAATAACCTCAGTTTTTAGTTCGAATTATTAATTTGTTGTAGTAGATAGGTAATATGATAAGCTGTTCTGACCAGTCACAGAACCAGTCTAAGCCAGTCTATCTAGACTCTCACGGTACATACAACTATCATTCCTAACTAGTCTTAGACCCTAGTTTCAAGCTATCATCTTAGTAGTTCGGTTTAGGTTTTCCCGGTGGGAATAGAATTTAGCATCTTGCAGGCAGGGGTTCGGTGCACCTAGGTTCCCCGAGAACTACGTTGCCGGCGTAGGTTACGGTATTAGTGGCTGATTGGCCTCGAGACTTTCGTGACCACTCAGTTCATGCCTTTATACCACAGCGAGTAGTTTGGGTCCTACCGGTGGGGTCAGTTCGGTTTTAGCCCTCAGTTTAACTTAGTTCGGTACAGTATCTCAACCTCGGGTTTTGAGACTTAGGGCGTCCTTGACCATGACGGGTTCATTTTTGCATTGAGTTATATCAAGTTGGGTTCGACTTACCCGTTGGTCATTGCGTGTCATTTCAGTTCAAACATTATTTTTAGTTATGTTGTCCCACTTCTCAGTATATTCAAAGTGCGCGCATACTTTTATCTTGTATTGTTTGATTATCAGTTGGGTTTTCAGTTGCTGCAGGTGGTGCATGATTCAGATTCTTCGTTACGGCGGTGGAGATGTGAGTGCCCATCATCCAAGGCACTATTTTCCTTCTTTCGATCATATTAGTTTGGTTAGACTTAGAGTTAGCTGGGGTCTTGTCCCGACAGCTCCTCTATTAGATGGCTTTAGACGGACACAGTCTTCATATTTCATTATTATTCTATTGTTTTGAACTTTATGTTTCAGAATTGCCCCTCTAAATATTTTATGATATTATTTCAAAAGTTCCGTTGTGCATGTTTACTCGAGAATGCTAGTAACTGATAAACCAGAGGTTGACTTGGGTCACTTTTGGCTTCAAGTACCGTGTTACGCCAGTGTAGGCTCGGGCGTAACGTTGTGCTGACATTCTTCTTGGGGTTCTTCTCAATATTGCTTGGAAGTGCCCCTGGAGGTTATTTATCTCTTGAATGGCCAAAACGTCCACTTGTCTCTAATTCATGGATTAGCTTTTCATCTCATCAAAAACTTAGTCTATTGAACCATCCATTGCTTCATGATTTTCTCTAAAGAAGCATTAAATTTGTTGGTCTTGAGGTTAGTTAATGTTATTCGGGAGTCTCTAAAGTTCTACTTTCCTCCCCATAGGGGATTAGCTATATCTTTGTGCCCACACGATTACATAACTATTTCTTGCAAAGCCTCCACTGCGACCTTATTATCCATAAAATAGAGATTTCGGGTTTAGTGGATAACGAATATTCCTTTTTCCACACACTTCACATGATGGCGTGGAATCTAGACTTGTTGAACTTGATGATTTTGACTTACATCTGGTGTGGTCACTGGCTTGTTGATCATATTCAGCAACTGACTGATATCTGCGAATTGTAGACACAATATCAACTTCAAGTTTCCTTGGAACCTTTGTTGTTCTGAACATCTACCTAAGTCCTTATAATCTTGACTCCTAGCTGACCTGAGATTCAAAAAACCCTCTACCTAATCATATCTTTTTAACAAGATTTTCCCCTGCGTAATAGCATCAAGTAGAATCTTAGACTCTGCCTTCAATCCCTCTATAATGTTATGCCCAATGATGTTCTACCTAGCTCAAAAGATTAGACTCGGGAGTTGAAACGGAAAGTAGAAATCTGGCACCCAGGTCACAGAATGAGTCATTCTGTGACCGTGAAATGAACCACAAGTCGTGAGGAGACTCATGGTGAAGTTCAGGGGTTTGAGTTGAAGTGTGGGTTTTGAAAGTCCCCCATGGACGACCACAGTCGTTGTCAATCACAATGATTTGTGGGATGGGTCGTGGTCAGCTTGTTAGTTATAATTTGAAATCATAGGTCATGAAGGTAAGAGTGGTGAAGAGCACGAGTCATGGTCACAAATAACGACATAGGGTCCCCATGATGAGCCTCAGATGAATTATTGGACGGTGCACTCGACAACCGTGCCACTAGTCGTTGGTCTTGGAGAGTAGCAGTCGTCTAGTCCCTCATAGGGGACTACAGGTTAGTTATTTTTGCAGATTTAGTAAGGGCTTTTCCGTAATTCCTATGATCCTAAGACCTAAACTACATCATTTTAAGCTATGAATGATGGTTTATTAGAAGAGTAAGTTCATTTTAGGCCATTTTTACTCATGCATGCAAAGTTAGAAAGTTAAGAGAGGTGATCAAGCTTATTTTTATGGTTTCTTTCAACCTTTCATTTGGAAATCAAGAATTGGTAAAATCAGTTCTTTCCCAAGTATGTAAGGTTATGAGATAAAGAACCCGTTTACACCTGTGCCCAATCTCTCTAAATCATGAAATTCCTATGTTGATTCTATGGGGTTTTAACTTGATACATGAGATTGCTAATTTACTACATGGGTATGATTTAAATATGTGTCTATTATTGAATTATGATACATGTGCAAGTTTTACATTGTTTTTAATTAAAATTATAAATTATTAAATTTGAAATAAAACTTAACATTAGGTCAAACTTTTTGAAAACTTAATGTTATAATTTATGATGAACATTCAAGTATAATGAGATAGTTATTGTGAAAAGTATTTTTCCAAGTTACACATGTTTATGATCATGTTTTGAAGTACATTATGTATTTTAATGAATGTTAAAGTATCGGGAAATGCCCATATGTTCGAGTATGATGTATGAATTTATGAATTTAAGATTGCGACATGGTTTTGGAGCGAAGACTCCCATTTATATTAAACTTGTGGTATAGTTTGAGCAAGGGCTCCTCATATATGATTTGGATTTGGTATGTATTTGATTATTGAGCTTGACAATAGATGATGGTAGCTTCATTGAAAACCGATGGAGAGCGTATGCATGTTTTTGGGAGTAGTGTTTAGCACAGAGTAGGCTAAGGGTCGATAACCCTATGCCTCCAAACTATCCGCCGATGTTGGTTAGTTCATATTATATAGTTTGGGACCACCATTGTGAGCTATCCCAGCCCGATTCGGTTGAGCATGATATCGATATCATGGTATCTCCCTTAGCCCTAGTAAGTCTTTGGATGTCTCTACCTACTTTAGTGTGATAGTTGGGACCATGTATCTCTATCGTAGTATGTTGGTTAAAAAATTAGTATCCCATTTGTTCCTCATGATGTCCGTTATGTATGTTTATAACTCGTGATATATTTTATATAAGCGTTCTAAAGCAGGGTTGACCCAATGTTCAGTTTTACTTATCATTATGAGATTTCAGCTTTGGGTCAATCGTTTCCAATTTATGATGTTATGTTATGATCAGATCATGATTTCAAAAAATAGCATGCAAGCCCTATTATGAAATTATTATCTTGTTCATGTCTTATATTATGAATGTTTTAAATGATTTTACTTATTTAAGTAGTTTTTCTTACCCTACATACCTGTTGACACATGCTCTATGTTGTGTTGTTTTAGAATATAGGCCATGCTATAGACACAACCTCATCCGTAGCCAGCCTTTAAGAGTTAGCATCCACATCTACTTTGGGTGGGTCCTCATCCCTCGAGGAAAAAGCTTTGCTCCAGAGTTTGTTGATGTATTTAGTATCATACTTAGAGAGTTAGTTGGGGTCTTGTCCCATCAACTCATTAGTATTAGAGGCTTTTTTCAGAGATAGGATTTAATCAACATCAAATTAAATTATTATTATTTATAATAATATGCTCATTTCAGAGAGTTCCCTCTAAGTTTATCATGTTGATATTCTATTTTTATGATTGATTTAGAGGATATATTCATCACCATGGGTCGACTTGGAGTCCCTCGGGGTTCCTTGTCCCGTGTTTCTGTCCGGGCCTATGCTCGGGTGATGACAAATTTGGTACTCGAGCAATAGGTTTGAAGTGTCCTAGGGTGTTTGAAAGCCTCTTGAGTAGAGTCATTTTCATGGGTGTGAACCCACACCACACACTTATAGCGAAAAGAGGCGCTACGAGATGTTTAGGAAATATTTCCTTCTTTCATGATCTATGTCGTGCGATGAAATGTCTCCTGTCCTTCAACTCATATTCGTGATTGTAGGATCATGGTTCCCTGCAGAGTTAACGGTAGGAGGAATGGGAATTGAAATGACCACGAGGATGGCAATAGAGACGTGCACCAACAAGCCCCACTGTCCGAGGAGCATGATGCACCGAGTCGATTACCCATCTTGTTAGGGTAGCTATTCAGATGCTGGCACAGGCCTTGACCTCTTAAGTCAACCAGTAGGTAGTGGATCATGTCCCTTAAAACAGAAATATGGCGGCAGCTCGAGTAAGAGATTTCCTAAGAATGAACGCCAAAGTTCCTTGGGTGAAGGTGGACGAGGATCCACATTGGTTTTATCGATGAGATTGTGTAGATCACCCAGGTCATGGGGTGAATGGGTTAGTGTGCTGAGTTTGCCTCATATCAGTTGAAGTGGTCACACACAAATGGTTTAGAATGTGGAGTGATAGTAAGGTAGCCGGAGACGTACATTAGTTGGGAGGAGGTTCACGTTGCTTTTCTAGATCGATTCTTCCCTCATGGGATGAGGGAGTTTAAGGCAGCCGAGTTCGTGAATCTTAAGCAGGGGAAGATGATGGTGCAAGAATATTCCTAGAGTTCACTCGTTTGTCTAAGTATGACCCGAGGAGTTGTGTGTTGAGTCGGAGGGCACGGTGAGCGAGGTTAGTTCATGGAGTGGCGGGCTATTTGGACAAGATTGCAGGACCGCTATGCTCCATCAAGATATGGATTTCCCTTGGATAGTCTTATATGCCCAGCAGATGGAGGTGGTGCATGTTAGCAAAGAGAGGCCAATAGGGCAAGGCCCAGATAGCTCTGAGATACTTTCAACCGAGGTTAGGGGGTGGGCACCAACAATAGACCCAACAAGAGATCATTGCTCCAGCATCTTCGGCATTTAGTGTGCCATCCGAGGTCTAACTTCGACCAAAGGGGGAAGGCATTAGGCTCTAGGGGTCAAAGCGGCGAACCGTAGATCCTAGCATCCCAGTTTGCGACAGTTGTGGTGGGGGCACCTGAGTCGATTAATGGCGATACAGTGCTTGCTTCGGGTGTGGGAAGCCTAGAGATATGCTCAAGGATTTCCCAACGGTGAGATAGGGCCATGATGGTGATCGTGGCACAACTTCCAGTTCTTAAGTTCCACCCGTACGCTCAGCCCAGCCGAGGGAATCTACTAGCACGGATGGCGGTCGGCGCCAAAATAGATTATATGCCTTAGAATCCCGCTAGGAGACGGGAGTCTCCTCGAATGTAGTCTTTGGTATGTTGCGAGTTTTCATCTTAACGTTTATGCTTTGTTAGATCCATGGGTAACCTTGACTTTTGTGACACCTTACGTGGCTAGTAGTTTTCGGAAGTCGATCCGAAATCTTGTGAGAACCCTTTTTAGTCTCTACTCAGGTGGGTGATTTAGTAGTAGCTTGACGGTGTATAGGAGTTTTTCGATCCATGATCCTTGAAATCATCTTACTTGGTTTAGTAGATTTATCATGAGTGATTTTGATGTTATCCTCGACATACGGATTGGCGATTTGAATGTTATTCCTTAGTTAATTGTAGAACCATTGGCAATAGAATTTAGATTTTGGGTGAGCCATTCATAGAGGGAAAGGGTAGTTAGGCTGTGCCTATAGGTCATTTCATTTCCTACTTTAAGGCTAGAAAGATGATTTCCAAGGTTGTGTGTACCATCTAGTTAGGGTTAAGGATGTGAAGTGAGACACCGATTATCGGTGGTCAATAATATGTGGTATCCAGTTTTCCCGAGATGATTTTCTAGGAGTTCCTCTAGAGTGAGAGATATTTTTTGGTATTGACCTTCTTCCCGATATGCAGCCTATATCTATTTCTCCCTATAGAATGGCTCAGGAAAGCTACAGAGTTGAAGGAATAGTAGAAAGACCTTCTAGAAAAGGGTTCCATCATACCTAGCAAGTCTCCTTGGGGTGCCTTTGGATCTCACGGGTCAGAAAGAAGGATGGTTCTCTTCGTATGTGCACTGATTATCGGCAATTGAACAAGGTCACTGTCAAGAACAAGTATCCTCTACCCAGGGTTGATGATTTTTTGTACCAGCTTTAGGGTTCCAAGTGTGTTTTGAAGATACATCACCGGATCCGAGTACCATTAGCTCAGAGTTCGAAGAGCGACATCCTCGAAGACAGCCTTTAGGATGCGGTTTGGTCATTACAAGTTTGTAGTTATGCCTTTTAGACTAACGAATTCTCCAATAGATTTTATGGACTTGATGAACGGGGTGTTCGGGGCTATACTTGGATATGTTCGTGATCGGTTCATTATTAACATCTTATATACTCTCGGAGGCGAGGAGGAGCATTATGCTCATTTGAGGGTGAATTGCTACGAACTCTCAAGGATCATATGTATATACTAAATTCATCAAGTGCGAGTTTTGGTTGAACTCTCAGTGGCATTTACGGGCCATGTGGTATCAAGTGAGGGCATTCAGGTGGACTATTAGAAAATAGAAGCCGTGAACAATTGGCCTGGACCGATGTATCCTTCAAATATCTGGAGTACTATCGGAGATTTATTTGAGGGCTTTTAATCTATTGCAGCGCCATTGACCAAATTGACCCCAAAATTGAAATTCCAATGGTCGGAAGCATGAGAGATGCTTTTGGAGTTGAAGACTCGGCCTCGGCCTTGAGTGTGCTCTACTGGAGGGTACTGATGGGTTTGTAGTGTATTGCGATGCTTCAAGGATCGGACTGGGGTGTGTATTGATGCAGCATGGCAAGGTTATAACATATGCTTCTAGACAACTGAAAGTTCATAGAAAGAATTACCTAACCCACGATCTTGAATTGGCAGCGGTGGTATTCTCCTTGAAGATATGGAGACATTATTTGTACGGGGTCCATGTAGATGTGTGTACGGAACATAAGAGTCTACGGTATGTGTTTAAGCAAAAGGATCTAAATCTTCTGCACAGGAGGTGGGGTTGGAGCTACTTAAGGTATGACATCGGTGTTCTTTACCATTCGGGCAAGGCCAATGTGGTAGCGAGACGCACTTGTAGACTCTCTATGGAGAGGTGAAGTGTCCTATGTGGATGAAGGAAGAAAGGAGATGGTGAAGGATGTGCATCGACTTGCAAGGTTGAGAGTTCGGTTGGTTGATTCGACCGATGGGTGTTATCGTTCATAACAAATCGTCGTCCTTAGTAACTAATGTAAAAGCTAGACAAGACGAGGAACCCATTTTGGTAAATTTAAAAGGGAGCCATTAGAATCAAAGGTAGAGGTCTTCTTTGAGGAGATGGGGTTCTTTGGTACCATGGTCGCTTGTGTGTTCTAGACGTTGATGATTTGAGAAATCGAATGTTGCATGAGGATCACGGTTCTAGGTATTCTATAAATCCGGTGCCACCAAGATGTGTACCGTGACCTACGGAAGTCTATTGGTGGAATATAGCATGAAGAAAGACATCGCAAAATTTGTGGCTAAGTGCCCAAACTGCCAGCAAGTGAAGGTCGGGCATCAGATACCGGGAGGTGTGCTTTAGGATATCAGTATTCCTACTTGGATGTGGGAAGAAATCAATATGGACTTCATGATAGGTTTTCCTCGCACTCATCGACAATATAGTGAATTTTAGAAGGGAAGTAGTAGATTGTTCCGAGAGAACAATGAGGTTTAAGTGTGGAGTACTGATGTTGGGCATATTTACGCACTTATTTGCCATATTTTTCCAATACCTACTATGTTTTAGAATAAATTATGTGTGTTGTTTTGTTTGGTTATATGAAATTTTCGGAAGAGCTAACCCTTATGATTAGATATTTGCAGGTATTAAAATGATGGTTTTGGACTTAATTGTGGCTTAAAAGAGCAAGAGTTTCCAAGACAAGCTTAAAAGAAGCAAGTGCTATGACATGATAGGGGTTGGCATTGTGTAGGCACACAACGTAGAGCGAGATCGAGGAAAAAGGGGTGGGATGCGGTGCACGTATCGCGCTATATGGCTTACATAACTCACAATGCTATCAGGTATGGCTAGATTCCTGTCCTATTTTGAGTAGGAAAAAAGGTGCAAGAGCGAATTCCAATTTAAAAGCAGGAACAATGCAGAGTTATTCAACTACTATATATCTCGTCTTATATGATTTTAGAACAGCGAGTCCCGATAACTCGCAACACAAGTACATATGAATTATTGCAATTACTTGTCAAATATTTGTTGGAGATTTCATCATGTTCTTACGATTCTAATTAGCTTTGGGGATTTGTCACATAATTTCATATTATTTTAAGTATTTCATTATAACTTCTTATAAATCTTACGTTTTCTCAAACATGACGGCTAAATACCGCACGACCAGAGCATTCACCCAGACCGCGACACGAGACCTAGAACAACAAATGACTCTAAGCTAAATCATGACACATACATAGCATATTCTTGAGCATAAACTAAGTAGAAAGGAATCATGAATATAACGTAAGCGGAAGACTTAATATCATAAAGCATAAGCATAGACAAATGGCCCGAACAATATTTGAACCATCTATACATAGTTGTCTAAAAAGCCTCTAATCTTATGATGAGCTATGATACACACAAATTACTCCTCTATGATAAGAGGTATAACGCGATCAATGTAAAATATACAACCCAACAAGGTTGGGGTCGAATCCCATAGGGAATATGGTGAAAACTATTCGTCAAATATTTCCATAAAACTGGGGGTTTGGGAATTATGTTTCCATTCAATATCAGTCAAATATAAGAAATACCAACTATGATTTATTACTATTGAATTCAAGAAGAAATTAAACTAGAGTTATGTTCATCATGTTTTCATAATGATATTTTGTGAATGACTGCAGCAGACTTATTTAACGCGCTGTGTGTGTAGGTTGTTAACTCAATTATCCTATCCAAATGTCTCGAAACCTATTGAAAGGTATCACTCTTATCTTCTCAAATTAGGGTGATAATTAATTAGTTACTACAATTAACACAGGTTGATTAATCTTATTACAACATTAATCATCAGTTGGGGTTAACGCCTTAATTCCTATTATTGATCCTTTTCATCCAAATTTATACACCTTACTCAAGCATGTCAAACTAGGGTTTCTTCTAATGGTTGCAACCATTAGAAATCATTCAAAAAGAAAGAATTAATAATACACACCATTGTATTAAACTAATCAACATATCAATCACCGTCATTACATCATTCTACCATGAATGACATAACCCTAGTGTTGGAACCAGCCAAACATGATCATTGAGTTCATAAAAAAAGTCATATTCATGAAGAAGATTTAACTTGCAAGAAGAAATGAATGTATGATTATGAGGATTCTAATAACTCCGTAATATTTCAAGAATCTTTCAAAAATAATATAGGAAATTGATCTTTTCTTCTCTCAAAAGTCTGATAATGAAAATGAACCTAACATGCAATTTATATTCTAGAATAATTCAAAATTACACTGAAAATCATAGTCCCGCAACTTAGGTGACCGTAAGTTGATGTTTCGTCGGCTAGGTGATGAGTCTTGTCACTTGGAATTCGTCACACCTTATCCAGTTTGTCATCAAATCAGTGTCTTGGTGACGGTATGTAGCAGCGGTCCATCAAAGAGGTTGTGGTTAGTCATCTGGGTCATTGCTCGTTATCAGTGTTCCCGTAAATCTTCATCTTGATGAGCGGTGAACTTAACGGTCCATCGAAGAGGTGACGGTCTATCACCTGGGCCGTCACTTTCATATCTTTTTGTTCAGCTCCTGTTTAAGCCCGACGATGGAAGTGACGGTCCGTCACACTATTGATGGACCCTCAAATAGGCCATCAAGTTGTTGTTTTAGCCTATTTCACACCATTTCTTTGCCTTGGTTTATCTTCCTGTAAGATACACACAAAATAATCAAATATAACCTAAAGTTGCTCAACAACATTCACATCAATTCATAGTTAAAAGCATCAAATGTGCCTACAAATGCTGAGCGCATCAACACCTCAACTTAGAATGTTTGCTTGTCCTCAAGCAAAATACCAGGAACCTCATTAAGTAAAGAAAATCCAGGATAAACTACGGTAGTTTGTTATACTCAAAGTAGATTATTTCACATTTAACCTCCCCTTTTCACAAATAGGACATGAGCAAATGGAATTCATCAAACACATCGACTCATGAGGATCTATAGATGACATAATGGGGTCAACATAATACTTTACATACACCAACAACAACTATCCTGACAACCAACCATCATTAATGCTTTTCTAGTGCCCTCTCCATAATGAAGTCCCAACTAACATCTAAAGTTATTTACATGGGGACTAGAATAAGACACTCACTCTCATAAAAACATTCTAATATAAGCTTGACTTTATTATCACCATTTCAGGTCATTCAGACACTTGACTAGGATCACTATAGGACTTTCTAGGCTTGTTATATAGGCTTTGGGATGGGTATGATACGTATGGATAAATTGACTTAACCCTCCTTGGTGCTACACAATTTTTCTTGCTCCGCTCTTGTTTTCTCTCCCTTATTCTCTTTTATTCATTTTCCTTCTCAACTCATGGGTGTGGTCTTTATTTTGATTTTCTTTTTCCTCAACAAAACATTATAATAATTATTATTTTATGGAACTTTGTTCTATTTTTTTATTTTATTCATCAACTAAACCACACCCACTTCTTTTCAATCATTAGATTTTACTTTTCATACACAACTTTTTATGCATCCCTACTATAGCTACCCTCAACTTAGGCTATTTTCTTGAGTTAAGGCATACAATGTCCAAGGAGGGACCAGGGCCAAAACAGGTTTATTATAAAAAGAAATATAGGTAGGTAAATAGGCTAATGACATTAGCAGGTCAGTTAGGCTCATAATCGGGGATCAAGGTATTATTCACATTATTTAGGTAGTCATAAGGCTCAATGGACTAACTATAAAAATATCCTATGATCCTTTCCTAGTCGGTTACCCCTACAACTGTAAAATAAACTAGGAAAGTTCTAGATGCCTGCACAATGTAAGAGCAACAACAATTAAGCTCACACACACTTAGCACCAATTTGCACTATGTGGTGATTATCGGAAAATGCTCTAGCTTAAGCATAGTTGCTATATAAATATTCAAATATGTCACAAATAGATCCTTCAAGGTCAATGTGTTTCAAAAATACACATGCTACATCCAAAACAATAAAAACTTATAGGGGTATCATTCTCCACATTTTTAAACAAAAAAGGTGTTTATTTCCCAAAACTGCTCTAATTTTCAATATTTTCTTTTACATACCAAAATAACAAACGCTAAAAATCCAACCTAAACATGCGGTGCCGGACTCACGGGTACCTCTCTCCCTCCCCCCAAACAAAATAAATGGTGTCGTCTGATAATGCTTAAACTCACACTTCCTGGCAATGTATGAAGCAGACGTTGTCAATAAAGAATACAAAAAGAGCTTGAGTTCGAACCCATAGGGAAAAGGTAAAATCTAGGCTAATGCTAGTACTTAAATTTGTTGGTAAGCTATCTCCAAATTGGGGGGGAGGGTTCAATGAAAAACAATATTAAAAACAAGATTGTAATTGTTGTTGTTATCAAGAATTGCAAATAACTAGGGTTAGTTTTTTCCCCATGGGTTCATAACTACTTTGGGTATACACAATGATCAATCCCAATGCTTACTTGTTGGTGATAACTAATGTTCATCCAATTGGCTGGTTTGTCCCTATTGGATGACTATACAGAATCATCGGTCAGGTCTCATGAGCAAATTCAAACTAACCGTTGTCAATATGTCCCAAATTAACTTTCCTGCGACTGCAACTGTATGTCAATACAATGATCAAAAAGATAGCTTTGTTGTAATTCTCTTTTGCCAATTAATGCTTCTCTAGGTTCAAGCAATGAAAGAATTCAGGAAAGTCCTCATATTGTACATCGTTAAGAAATGTTTAGGATGAAGAGAATAAAATACAAGCGTTTAGCATTGGTTTTAAATAACCTTTTTATAACTCTATTTCGTCAATCCACCATGGTTCCTATAACCTAGTTGTGGAGGTTTTAGCCTCTTATGATTGTAAGATTATATTTTGCATTCATAGACAAACACATAATTTAATATTTACAAAAATATTTGGAAGAAAATCTACTTTGAACATCAAAGAACGATCTCACGAACAATTGATAATATCATGTGTTGATCCTAAGAATTGCTCTATAAAAGTTGGTAAGAATTCACAAATTAAAATTTTCACACATTTCTACCTTCTTTGTCTAGTTGTTCTACTAGAATAAAACATAAAATGTATTTAAGCAGACGTAGAAACCTTTTCCTAACTAACATGGAATTTTTTTCATAACTGGCACCGGCTTGACTCATGACTGATCCTATGACCCGTAACGGGTTATGCGGGTCGTACACCACCTCGACATCCCATGGCTGCTGCAAGTTTTGTCTATGTGTTGGCAGCTGGTATGGCGCGAACCATAGTCCTATGAGTTGTACAATCCATCCGTGGCTTTGACATGAGAACTTTGATATCTTTTGAAGTTTTCTATGACTGTTGTGGTACGGCTCGTACCTTACTCCTACGACTTGTAACTGCTTGTTGCACACGGAGTTACGCTTACTTCTTTAGGAATCATTGAACCTCCCCATGGCTCATGAGTGCAATTAAGTAAGTGGTTGTTACAATTCGGTGGTTCCACCCCTACCAAGAGACTACCTTGTGCAATTTTCTTTGAGAAATTTCCACAACTCGATTACAGCTCGTACCATCTTGAGTACGGCTTCGTACTAGAAGTTGTACTTTGCCGTCCTCTTATTCTAGCCTTTTGATGTTCACCACGATTCTCTATACGGCTCGTACAGGCAAGGTATGGCTGTTACTAAGGTTGTACTTGGCTGATTTTCTTCACTTTATGCATATTTTGGACATTTTTGCTCCAACACCTATTTTTCCCTGAAAATAAAGTAAAAGTACCTCATATCCATATAAACATTCCCAAGTCCATGCTATTTTTCAGTTATAAGCATCGAAATCTTGTAAGCTCACAGCACATCAACACCCTCAACTTAAGAATTTTGTGTCCTAGGGCAAAGAAAACAAAAAATCTAAATACGACGCTTAATTAGAAAATAAACCTAGGATACCACAGCCAACAATCAATCAAGAATTTGCACCAAAGAAACTCAAACAACTTCTAACCCTTTTCTCCCATAAACCAAATCAGCATATGCACATAGCAACCACAAACCATGATAAGCAAGGATCAAGATATGTCATCTAGCTGTCAACATATAGCCAAGTCATCACCAAAGCTTTTCACACAGACAATTGGCAGAAATAAACACAAACCATGTACCCTCACAACAAATAAAGTCTCACTAACGGATATAGGAAAACATGAAATGTGGGACTGAACAAATAAGATTCTCACTTTCACAAAGAAGTTACAAATACCGCAAGTTGGATAGCATAGGCTTTCCCTTATTTTTCTCTACCTTGGCTTTAATCAGATGGTCAGACTAGGATCACTATAGGACTTGATTCGGCTTGTAATGTAGGCTTTTATGCTAGTTTCGGTAGATATGAAATCTTTTAATTGACTAAACCCCTCCTTGACAATATATACATGTAGTTCCATTTTTTTCACTTTTTCACCCTTTTGCTTATTCAACTTTTTTTCCCTCCCTTTTCACCATTTTTTATGAACTTGTATGTGTGTGGTGTGTTTTCACAAATTTTCATTCATCTTTCTATTTTTGCATCTTCTTTTTTAATTTTTCTTTCTTTTTCTTTTTATTTTGTCACACCGTACCTCATTTTTAACCTTTTCTTTTCTCTCTTCCATTTCACCTCCCCAAGATTTATGCACCCCTCCTCTAGCCACCTTCAAATTAGGCATTTCGCCTATGTTGAAGTTCACAATGTCCAAGGAGGGACCAGGGCCAAAATAGGTTTATTATAAAAGTGGGTACTGTTAATTGGGTAATCAAAGAAAAATAGTTCATTTAATGCCAAAATCGAAATCAAGGGAATCATGTTATTTTGGTAGAATTAATTTAAGCTAAAAATGGGCTAAACAAAAATGACCTATGATCCTTTCCTAACCAACCATCCTAAAACCTATAGCAAGACCAAGCTGGGTAAGTTCTAGATCCTCTACGCAATATTTAACAAGGTGTTAGACCTCACTCACTCATGGTACATACCATGCATTCATTCTACCTATCCAATTTATACATGGCTAACAACTACTCATGCTAATATTCTAAATGAAAAAAGATCCACAGAAATCATGATTTGCAGTCAACAAGTACATAGCTAACCTTCCACAAATATTTTAAATAGGGTCAATTTTTCAAAATTTCAAAACTAGTATAATTTATTGGCTAAGTACTCCTAAACTACTTCCTAATTAAACAAAAAATCAAAAATAAAATCCTAAACATGCCGATTCTACTAGATAACATGCTTGAGAGAATATTAAAACGACAAGAAAAACCCTTAGACGAATCCAACAAAATCTCAAAAATACAAGTACACCTCTCCCCTTTTTTTAAAAATCATTCTTCGTCCCCAAGGAATAGATATAAAGCAGATGGAAGGGAACATACCTGCGGCACACTAAGTTCTCTTGTCATCCTACGGAGAATTGGTAACTCCATTACCCAATCACAGCAGGCGCTGGCGGTGGGCAGTATGCTTGTGAGGTATCAGTAGGGGGAATAGTTACCCCCTAAGTAGTAGTGGTCGCCTCCTATGACCTCAGGATCACTGGGGATAGATGGCTGGCTGAAGGGTCCTTCCACCCGCCAAGCTCAACATGGGCATTGGTGGAGCTACTCCTCCTCTTTCTCTCTCAAGCGGCTTTAACTATGCTTGGTAGGGTCTACTAGCTCTCCAATCTCACCCCCTTGAATATTTTGTTTTCTCTCTTACTCTTCTTCTTTAGGGTCTCGTCTTTAACATCCTGAAAGACCTCTTTTTCCCTTTTCCTTCTCATCTCCTGTAGGTTCCAAATAAGCCGTCATATCAGCTCTTTGTCAATGCCAACGTCGAGTAAGGAATAGTGGGGGCAGCGCAGTACCGACTGTCGTGATGACAGCTCGACCCACTTAGCTCGAAGAGCCCCCAACTCCTCACAAAGGCTGCCCGTGTCAGTCTACTCTACCATACACGCACTGAATCTGCTCTCAAAGCCATCTGGCCTAGCGTATAGGGCACATTGTAGTTATCTCAATCACAACCTTTACCCAAGGCTTGATGTTCTCCATCATACACTAAACCTTTTTCATGGCTACGATCAGTCTCTTGGCCAGCTTCTGGAGAAATTCCTGAAGCATAGCTTGTATCCGGCTGGATCTGGCTCGAAAGGCCCATAGGTGGTGCATTGGAGGTGCTAGGAGCTGCCTGCAGATGATCGGCATACGCCAGCAATGTCTACTTTGCTCACACGTGCGGTAGGGGCATTCACCTATGTGCCCCCAATTATCCGTGATACAGGGACTGTAATAGAAAGTTGTGCTCAACTTACCAGGTTCATCTCATACCCGAATTAAGCAATATCAGCAATTCACTGTCCTACGATCAAGTGCTCCTCGATAAGCGCACCATAATATCTTCCTCTATGCACGAGGTATGAATGCGTGCTCGGGAATGGGATAGTAGTCCTCAATCCTATATCCTGACCCTCGGGAGATTGATGGGGTATCTGGACATGATACATGTACCACCAAAGCTACTCTGTCTGCATTGAGGGTATTTTCATTTTACTATCGGGGTCAATAAGGTTGCGCACTAATATCTAGCAAGCTTTTGCTATGAAATTGAGAGAATTCTTTGTAACTTGCTTCCCGCTAGTGACCCATTCTATTCTTCTTTATGCGTCAGCAATAACCCGGACAACCACTGCCACTCATCAAAGCCCATCTACGCGATTTATTTCATTGCCTCCACGGATATTCATACTTCGGTGTAGCATGCGATGGTAGTAGTTGTGGCCTATGCCTTCCACCCGAGCAATAGTGCGCTGGATATATCCACATTGCAACCTCATACCACGTACTCTCCAGCTTAGGCTGATCTTTAAATTTTTTCCCCTCCTTTGATTTTTGCTCCATGGTTGCCAAAAATTGGCATACAACTCCAGAACGATCTCTGAAGTATATCAATTTGGGGCTATAGCCATCTAATTGAACCTACAAAATCTAAATATCCACTTCATCTCCTCCACCTCATTTAGTGTATTGGTGAGGATCCGTAGCTCTTCTTGAATGCTCCACCTAGGTTTGTTCTTGGCGGTGAGAGAAATATCCTATTCATAAATCTCACGGGCTCACGGTACTCTCCCTTTGGTGATGCAGTTCTCCCTAGGCAGAGATGCACTTTGCTTGACATTGGTGCCTCCTCCTCGAATCTGGACTCATGCTGCGTCTCCGGATTGGGCCTCTAGTACACCCTTCTTCATTAGAGCCGCTTCAGGACTCTTGGGCTCTTTCCTCAACTCCCTCCTCGGATTGGGGAGCACCGGCGGGATGTGGCGGTGGCCGCCATGGCACAGGTTTAGCTTTAGCCCCTAGTGGTTCGAGTCCCTTGATATCCTTATGTATCGACCCGGTATTCTGCACAAAACCACTAGGGGGTGTTTTAAGCTTGTTCAGATTCGGAGGTTTCATCTATCACTGCCCTCCGAGCTGTTGCTTCGGTTCCTTTTTTTTTCTATGTCTGTACTGTGGAAAAAGGGTTAGAATTCCAAACCCTAAGAAAAAGAAAGCAAGAAAAAAAGTCCTCTGTAATTTATCATGGGTCTACGATCTGAGTCTAACCTTGGAAGTACAATTCATACTGAGACTCGTAATGTCTCAGATCAATGATATGCCTCTGAGTACGATTCGTACCATAAGGTACGATGCGTACCCACGAAGTCATATTAGGATGCCACTTGAACACAAATGTTCTATATTTTTCCATTACTCATGGTACGACCTGTAAGTCGATTCCACGAGTCGTAGGAAGGATCGTACTGTCACTTTTGGACATAACCCTTTCTAGACTCTTGGTATGATTGTCGAGTACGACTTGTGGCAGTGCTATGAGCCATACTAGGTTTCGTACCTCATGGTTTTACAAGTTTGGCTTGGGATAGTCCCAACGAGCTATCCTACGAGGTCGTAGTGTGAAACCCACGAATCGTAGGAAGGCTTTGTGAAGTTACCGCTACCTTATTTTGATTTAGTTTGTAGGTGAATTTGATTTTGTGTTGGGTACTCGGAGATTCCCAAAGCGTAGGCATGCATTGCTCATGTTTTAATAGTTCCCCTTTTTAATCACAACCCGTAACTCAAGTTTGATTCGTTGTGCAATTTTAACATGTTAAATCCCCACCCCGAGTCACACATGCTTGTTCATATCACTGGTCATTGTCCTATTTAGTTTTTCATGCATTTAGAGGACTCCATGGATTAAGCAAGTTAGCTCAAGCACAACAAAGTATTTTTTACCCAATTCAAAGCATAATACTTACTTGAATGATGTGCAACGCGCATTTCAGGCGAAAATCAGGAACTAGGGTTGGAATTAGAATTCAACTGTATGTTTGAGAAAAAATCTTGCTCAATCGATTGTGATTCTGTGTTTCGAGGTGTGAGGGAGTTGTGGGTTCCGTTGGTGGGTTTGATTTTGAGTGTGTGGGAGAAGAGTGCAGTAGATTGGATGTTTAAATAGGTTTTAGGGAAAATTTGAAAAATCAGGCCTAGTCGGGTAATTGTAAGCTTTTTGACCCATCACGACTCGTATCATGAGTCATAGAGGACCTACGAATCATCCCAAGGACTCATTGATACAGGGCATATTTACATATGCCCAATTGATACTCAAATGCATCGCTTTTGCCTTGTTTATCCAACAATGTGTATACATTCGCATGTAAATTAAAGGGAAGTGTGAATTTATACTAACCAACATGATTAGCGTTGTTTTGCAGGAAAACATACTTTTTATGGAGTTAAGATGCATGTTGGGAGAAATCAGAGATGGACTCGAACGAGCGAAGCGAGGTGGAGAAGCGAGGAATTTAAAGGGCTCCGCGATGGGCCCGTGACACGCTGCCATCGCGGTATCATTACGTCGGAGATATAAATTCAATAAATTCCAGAGAGGGTTCGCGAATGTGCCGTGGCACGTTGGATTAATTTCCCTAGATCTTGACATTCCGGTGAAGGTCCGCGTTTGCAAGTGGCGTGGGCATGCTCGCGTTGCATCTTAGTGCCCGTTGGGAGAAATTAACTGGGCGGCCAACTTCAGAAAGCCTCATGTTTGCACCGTGTCACGGAGGCGTGCTCCGCGATGCACTCCGTGACACGTTGCTATTATTTTTCGGGAAAAAATTATCCCTAGTATAAATAGAACACTTAGGTTCATTTTTAATTATTACGACTTGGTGGAGCAAGAACGTGGGTTACGGGCGGTTGAGAGGAAGAAAATTCTTAGGGTTTTCTATCCCTTTCTTCTTTCTTTCAATTATTTGCATGATTTACACTCATTTGCGATGTTCAATCCACAAATGAGTGGCTAATTCCCCCTTTCTTACAGTGAGGTTATGAACAATTGTATTGAAATGTAATTGTTGATTATCTGGTTGTTTTCATCTTTTCTTCTATGGTTGTTCTATTTAATTCTTGTTCTTACTGCATTAATATCTGGCCAATGTTAATGTAAATCCAAAAGTCCGGTTTCACCCGAGAGGGCAAGAAACTGGAAAGTTGTGGGTAATAGGATATGATCTTTTCTTAGTTTGGGAAAATTGAGAATTGATTTACCTTCAGGATAGAAATATACACGAAAGATCGTATTAGTCAAGTGTGGAATCGGTTTTGTATGGCTAGAACATGAATTTCTTCTTATCACGAAATGTAGGTGGAAGGTTCATGATTCTTAAGTTGGAGTTAAATACGAGTTTTTAATCCATAGGCATAGGTTTCGACTTTACAACCGGAGAAAAGATAAACCACGTAGATCGATGATTAATTTCTTTACATGTTCGTTTTAGCCTCGGCATACTCACATTCATTGTTCAGACTCACTTGTATACTTATTCTACTTTAGTATAAAAATAGTTTCCAAAATATAAAAATTTTTCTTTACACTATTGTCTTCATTATTAGAGAGTTATAGTAAATTAACACTTTCGAAGGTTTTACCACGTAGTCACAATCACATTGGGTTCGACATTCCGGTTCTTAAAGAGGGCCACTATATTACTTGTACAACCCGTACACTTGCGGGCTCATCAAGTTTTTGGCGCCGTTGCCGGGGACGAGGCAATTGGTGAAATTTTAATTTTTCTTAAAAGTGTTGGTTGCTGTTTCCGGTATTTTATTATTTGAAAACTTGGTCTTAGCCTGTATTTGCGGATATGATTACGTTGAACCTTTGGCAAGAGACAAAGATTTGGTGGATCCATCCTTAGAGCCGGAAAGACAATTCCATCGCCAACGAAGAGAAGCTCTAGAAAGAAAATTGCAGTTGCTCAGACAAGCCATTATTGGAGCAACCACAGAATCCACCACTTGTGCGGGCGTGTGGTGCAGGAAATGGCTAGGCCGGTTCGCGATGTGGCAATCCCACATGCTAGTAATGTCACATCTAGCATTCGCAAGCCTGAGCCGAGGAGGGAGGTTCGAGCTTAACGGGACATGGTGCAGTTGCGCACACAAGCGGGCAGTTCACGGAGTCTCCCTCACGAGGATCCTAACATCTTCAAACCTTTTTGGAGATAAGTGACACCACATCCCCGGTGGAGTGTCAACAGACTATGTCGGGCCACCTTTATTTCCCATTTTCACTTTTGGGAGAAGCCGAAAGGTGGTTGAAAGAGTGAGCCACGAGATTCTATAACCATATGGGATGATCTTGCAAAGAAGTTCTTGATCCGATTCTTTCCTTCGGTAAAAGCGACAAGACTTAGAAGTCCAAATTCTAAGTTTCAAACAAAGAGAAGGAGAGAATGCGTATCCAAGTTTGGGAGAGATTCAAATCACTTTTGCGGGACTGTCCTCATCACCATCAATCCAATGATGTCTTTGGTGCACACTTTTATAGAATGTTTGGAACCCCACACAAAAATCTTCTTGGATTCGAGTGGGGGACAAGCATTAGAAAAGAAGACTTACGAGGAGCTTTATACTTTGCTTAATGTCGATTTCCTTGGGGAAATCCGGAGTGGAATGCGGACTCTTCAAGGGAGGAGCAAGGAAAGCATTTGGAGTCTTGGAAGTGGATGGGTTCTGACTATCGGCGCACGGATAGCTGCCTTGCGGGGGAATCAGCTAAACACCCACTTCGGCAACATGAGCTTGAGTCGGTCTCAAGCCCCGGTAAATGCGGTGCGGCAGATTTGGTGTGAAGTTTGCGGAAGCAATGAACACTCAGGCGAGTGTTGTGGAGCAAATCCCGGACTCGGTGAACTTTGCCTTCGGTAATGCACAAAGGAACAATCACTGTGATAGAGGAACAACTACAACTCTAAGGAGGAATCACCCAAATTTCTCTTGGGGTAGCAACCATCGGGGACTGATGCAGTCGGGGTATGCAGAGGAATCAGGAGGGCCCTGAGAACTATTAGGCACGATTATAGAAACAGCAATGCCCCTCCTCCACCATCACCCAACGTTGAGGAGATGTTCAAGACATTGATAGCTAGCCAAGCTCAAGTGCGGGCCGACTATGTAAAATTGGCAGCCGAGGTCAAAAATAATCGGCCCACTAGCTACCAAGGCGCTGGAGTATCGGTTTGGGCAGTTCTTGGAGCCCGGAGACACCAGGCCTAGAGGAGGACTTCCTAACGACACGAACCCCAACCCCAAGCGGTAAATCCGGTGACCACGAGGAGTGGTTTGCGGTTGAAGGAGGTGGAACCGGAAAGACCATCTCAGTCGGGAGCAGCAGAGCGGAGAGGGAGCAAAATGATGAAAAGGGGAAGAAGAAAGATGCTGAATCGGAAAGACCTCCACCCCCGTTCCCTCAACGATTAAAGAAGCACAAGGAGGGGCGTGTTTCAAAAGTTCATGGAGGTGCTTAACAGGTACACATTAACTTACACTCTTGTTGATGTTTGCGGGGGTGCCTAAGTACGCAAAGTACATAAAGGACATCGTGGCCAACAAAAAGTAGGCTTACCTTGAGTATGCACGGTGTTGGCTCTTACGGAGAGTGCTTCGAATCTGTTTCCGATTGCCTACGAAGCTCAAAGACCACAGGAGCTTCACAATTCAAATAACAATCGGGCAAAGTGCTCCAGAGCTCGCGGATTATGTGATTTAAGGAGCAAGCATTAACTTGATGCCGACCTCGGTATTCAAAATGTTGGGGCTAGGGAGTCCCTGAACCTACAACAGTGATCTTGCAGCTCACGGATCGTTCCTTGGCAAGACCGGATGGTATTGTGGAGGACGTGCTAGTGCAAGGATTGGCTCCTAATCTTCCGGTAGATTTTGTTGTCTTTGTGGATTTTGAGCCGAGCGGCGAAGTCCATTTATTTTGGGGCGGCCTTTCTTAGCGACCGGGAAAGCGTTAATAGTTGTAGCTGCAGGGCAGCTAACTATGCGAGCACATGACAAGGTGGAGGTGTTCGTGTGTACAAGGCCACCAAGCTCCGGCCGTGTACGAGACTCTGGTCATCAATGTGCTTGAGCAAAAGCTGATGTTGCTCAGGGCTTTGAGTCTCGAGAGTTAATGGGAAAACCCCCGACAAAGGTAAGCTTGACAGGGGTGAGGATGGGATTCGTGAGAAAACGTCCGTCACCCTAGGGCGGAGTGAGCTTAAACACGTCGAGCCGAGACGGTAAACCAGGCACATGCACGGGAGGCTTAACCCGTAATTTATTTGTATAATTGTACATATAAAAAGAAAGGAAAAAAAAAAAGAAAAGAAAAAACATATATATATATATATATAATTCTTGTTATTGAATGTTTTCTTGTTGTTGTGTTGTGTTTTAAACCTTGGAATTCTAACCGATTTCTTGTTGAAAGATATATTTCAGGTTGATCGGGGAAGAAATGCAAATGAATGCAAAGGAGAAAAATGAGGTAAGAAAAAATTTTTAAAGTGGCAAAACAGTGAGCCACGATGGCTCCGTGTCACGGAGGAGGGCCTCCGCGTTACCCTCAAGTGACACGTTGAAGAGGCAAAATCTGGGATTTTACAAAATTCGAATGCTGTGATAGCTCCATGTCACAGAGTGATGCTCCGCGTTACCCTCCGTGACACGTTGAAGATGTAATTCGCGTCGGGTCACACCGGGTCACCGGGTAACCAGCGGCGAAAACCCCCACTTTTAACCCCAAATCCTCATTTTTCTCATTTTCTCACAACCATGTTGACAAACCCTCCCAAAAATCCCCTCCTCTTCAACGTGTCACGGCCCTAGGTGTATAATTTCATCAAGTTTTCTTCGGTTCTTCAATTAAAAGGTACGTTCATCACTTCCATCTCAATTTTGGTCGAATTTCTTTCAATTTTTAGCATGAGGTATGAGTAAACCATAGCCTAGGTAGAAATTGAACTTGAATTCATTAAAGTATTATTAATTTATGTTAAATATCCTTGTGATGGTATGAATCAATAAAAACATGTGCTTGATCGAATTTGTGGAAAATTATAGCTAGGGTTTGGAATTGAACATGAAAATGGGAAAACTTGTGAATTGTGAATTCTTGTGGTTGTGTATATGTTGGGTGAAAATGAGTTGGTTGCATTATGTGTAATATGCGAAGAAAGCCGATGGATTTTCGGAAGTGGAATGGTGGTATTTAAGAAACGGGTAGATAGCATAGGTTTGTATAATTGCATAGTTGTTGTTTTTTTTTTTTTTTTTATCTTTCATGTGCCAAGTGCAAGGTGATGAAATGTTATCGATGGTAATGTTGGGATTAGGTTTGTATGAAGTACGAGTAGTACATAGAGGTTATCTTGTAGTGAAGAATGCACAAGTCAATATTGTTTGTGTTTTTAGTTGTTCTAGTTTTCTTATTTTGTAAATTAGAAACACATATGATCTGGCCAAAATGCTAAAATGAGGCTGAAGACTAAGTGTGGGGTGGCCGAGCCAAACCCAACCTTAGTCAAAGCTAATTTTAATTGGTGACATTGGGGCATGCAGTTTCTTTGGCAAGGGAATAATGGCAAGCAGGCAGGACAAGGGTAAGGGCGCATCTACATCCAGGCGCCGGAAGGGAAGCGGTTGAGACTGGAGCAGCAGTCCCAGCAGCACCAGCAGTTCCACGCGGCCAGCGCTGCCGGTATGGAACCGGATGGGTGATTGATGAAGGGAAGAGTGGTACACGAAGCACAAGGAGAACAAATACTTCCTGAGGAGCATATTGCAAGGGACCCGTTGGCACAGGAGTTCCCCCGCATGGTACACCGGACTGACACTGCCGGGCTGCGCTTCATTTTGACAGGCAAGAGGTGCAATCGCACTTGGTCGAATTCTATGCCAATTGGAACCAGACGCTCAGGAATCACACCATCAAGATAATGGGCCAGATTGTCACACTTAGGCCTCACCACCTCAATGCTGTACTAGGGGCACAGAACACTGATGCCCACGTACTCCGGCAGCTGAATACCACTCCACCTTATGCGGATATCAGATGCACATTGTGTGGAGCCGGTCGACGGCACGCTAGAAGCGAGCAAGGAGAGAGGCTATCATCGAGACCTTTGCCCTATTCACAGATGAACGAGGGAAGCAGGGATCTGGTTAAAAATTGTTTGCTCCTATTTGATTCCGAAATTTTGACGGATGTGACCCAGGATCGTGTATGCTAATTTATATGCCCTGATGAAAGGGCTGGAGATAAATGTAGGGGCAGTGATCATATCCGCCATGAAGAGAGAGCCGGTTGCATCAAGGAGCCTGCAGTACGGAGTTTGGCGGGTTGCTGACTACGTTTCTGAGGGCCTGGAGGTAGGAAGAGGCCCTAGACACATCGCGCAGATGGGCGGCGTGCCATAGATGTCACAAAGACTAAGGCACCCGACACCACTCACGGGCCGGTTCTCACATTAGGCCCAGAAGCGGGCATGCCAGGGATGACCAGTATATGGCCCCGCATGTTCGGGATCAGATGCTCCAGCTACGCATAGGCGGGAGACCGGCAACGGAGGATGAGCTGGGCAGCTCGACTTAGATTACCCCTTTGGCAGAAACGCCGGGGCATGTCGTGTGGGCCCGACTTTTTGTGGAGCCCGTGGATGATGATGTCCCCACTGACGAGGAGACCCGTCGAGGATTCTGATGTTGGAGGAGGACGACAGGGGCAATTCAGACATGGGGGACGAGGCGGCAGCACCTGATGAAGAAGTGGAGTACTTTGATTGATCGGGGTTTCACCACCCCACCTTTTGTTTTGTGATTGTATGAACACTTTGGGGCCGGTGTTCGATTTTAAGTGTGGGGTGGGGAGTAGTTAGGTGGTGCTGAGTTTTGTCTTTTTTTGTATATAATCGCATGTTCTGTTGCTGTGTTTGAAAAATCGTGACCTTGTTTTTATGTGTATGTTCGTATTGTAAATATGTCTTGTTTGTGAAATTTATTATTGTCTTTGTGAATTACATTGCTTCGATTATTGTAAATAGTTTTGTCGAAATTATCGATATTTTAAGAATTTAGATTTAACTATTTTTACTTTTGAGGTTTCTCGGAGTTTGTTTCGGTTCTTTTAGAAGAGTCCCATTGAACCGAAGTCGTAAATAGTGACCCGTTCCCTATGATGGATGGATGGCAGCCGAGTCTTAAAGGGAAATGCGATCGATAGGAGTAGTAATTTTAAGATTTTGGTGTGTTGGTTGTATCCCATGCATGTTGCTACTCTATGAGCTCACAATCTTGGTTGCGTGTTGTACATAATATTTATCTTTGCGAAGATGATTAGGTTAGAAAGCATGCAAATTTTTGTATATATGTGAGAAACTTAGGCCATAGAATTCGATTCGGTGTGATTGAGGCTTAATTTTGAATTCTTGTAATTAGGTGATTAAAGAGTCTGTGAAGATGTCTTGAGGTGAGCATGTGCATCGAGTGTATAGTGAGGTTTGGTTATTCCATGCTATTATGTAATGCCTAGAACTTGCCTGTTGTGTGTACGAAACGAAATGAAGGAATTGTAGTGTAGGAAAGGATGGTAGGCGTTTCTTTGTTTAACAAAAAGTTTTTCTTGTTTATCCTTTTCATATCCACCTTGAAGATTAAATCTAGTTAGCCCATCAAGCCTTTAGCCTATATTTTTTTCTTTTGTCGAAAAGAATTGTGAACCAAGTTTAACCCCTTCTTTTCATTGTCAGTAAACCTAATTCGAATCTCTTAAGCGCTCAGAAAATATATAATTTCCCACAGAGTGTAAAGTGAAATGATGAAAAAAGAAAGAGAGGAAAAAGAAAAGTGATGAAAAGAAAGAAAAAGAGTCAAAGGTGTACTTGCGATTTAAAGGAAATAAGTTGTATAACTTATCTTTTTGTTTAGTCGGTGTGTTAAAGAAGTGGGTGACAAAAATAAAGAAAGACTTCAAGAAAAGGAGGAGGGAGGAAGAAACTATGTCCAGAATTTGATGGGATGTATTGAAAAAAGCGCTTAAGGATGCTAGTTGCTATTGTTAGTTGTATTATATACTAGTTCTATAAGTGACATTACAACCCCGTTAAGTCCTACGTGATCTACATCACGCGTCCTTATATTAGTGGAGGTAATACACTAGAGGCAAGCCTATGGGTCAGAACGTGCATGTGAATTCTTTTGGGAGAAGGTGAAATTGTGTGTACATGCCCTTGCATGAAATGATTTAGAGTTCATGTGATCTAAAAGAGGGGGAAATTCTCTTGTGATGTGAGGCGCATGCTTGACGAAAGAATGAAATTCGTGTCGGATGTCTTGATAAGTCGATTTGCATGAGTTTGCCAATATCGAGAGTCTAGATTCTTAAGTCTAGGGGGTCTTGATTTGTTAAGTGTCATTGTAATGATGATACTATGCATTTTTTCTTGATGATTTGTTATGAAAATAATCGGTATAACCGTAGCTCGGATTATCGAGCCAAAGTAGCCATGATGGGATATCAATTTCATGAGGTGTAGGAGTATTGTTTGAGGACGAACAAGATTATAAGTGTGGGGTAGGTGATCTGGGGCATATTTATATGCCGGTTGATCTCAAATGCATCTCTTTGCCATGTTTATCCAACAATGTGTATACATTCGCATGTAAATTGTAGGGAAGTGTGAATTTATACTAACCAATATGATTAGCGTTGTTTTGCAGGAAAAACATACTTTTTATGAAGTTAAGATGCATGTTGGGAGAAATCGGAAGTTGGACTCGGGAACAAGCGAGGAAAGCGAGGTGGAGAAGCTAGGAATTTAAGGGCTCCGTGATGGAGCCGTGACACGCTGCCATCGCGGTTGCATTCTGTCAGGAGATATAAATTCAAGAAATTCCAGGGAGGGTCCCGCGATCGAGCCGTGGCACGTTGGAATTAATTTCCCAGTCTTGACATTCCGGTGAAGGTCCGCGTTTGCACCGTGGCCTGGCCAGGCATGCTCAGCGTTGCATGCCGTGCCACGTTGGGGCTGAATTACAGGCGGCCAACTTCCAGAAAGCCTCCGCGTTTGCACCGTGTCATGGAGGCAGTGCTCCACGTGCAATCCGTGACACGTTGCTTGTTATTTCAGGAAAAAATTATCCCTAGTATAAATAGAACACTTAGGTTCATTTTTAATTATTCTGACTTGGTGGAGCAAGAACGTGGGTTACGGAGCAGTTGAGAGGGACGAAAATTCTTAGGGTTTTCTCTATCCCTTTCTTCTTTCTTTCAATTGTTTGCATGATTTACCACTCATTTAACGATGTTCAATCCACAAATGAGTGGCTAATTCCCCTCCTTGCTGAGGTTATGAATTGTTGTATTGAAATGTAATTGTTGATTATTTGGTTGTTTCATCTTTTCTTCTATGGTTGTTCTATTTAATTCTTGTTCTTACTGCATTAATATCTGGCCAATGTTAATGTAAATCCAAAAGAGTCGGTTTCACCCGAGAGGGCAAGCTGAAAGTTGTGAATTAATAGGATATGATCTTTTTCTTAGTTTGGGAAAATTGAGAATTGATTTACCTTCAGGATAGAAATATACTGAAAGTCGTATTAGTCAAGTGTGGAATCGGTTTTGTATGGCTAGAACATGAATTTCTTCTTATCACGAAATGTAGGTGGAAGGTTCATGATTCTTAAGTTGGGTTAAATACTTAATCCATAGGCATAAGTTCCGACTACCAACCGGAGAAAAGATAAACCACGTAGATCGATGATTAATTTCTTTACATGTTCGTTTTAGCCTCAGCATGCTCACATTCATAGTTCGAACTCCTGTATAAATATTCTACTTTATTATAAAAATAGTTTCCAAAATATAAAAACATTTTCATTTTCTTTGTTGTCTTCATTATTAGAGTTATAGTAAATTAACACTCGAGAAGGTTTTACCCTATAGTCAGAGTCCCTGTGGGTTTTACCCTATAGTCCAGTCCCTGTGGGTTCGACATTCCGGTTCTTAAAAAGGGCCACTATATTACTTGTACAACCCGTACACTTGCGGGCTCATCACTCGTAATAAAGATGTTGATGAAAATTTACATGTGGACCTACGAGTACATCTTACGAATCATACTATGAGGGTACGGCCCGTACTATGACTCGTAGGTCTCTCTTACTTTGAGATCCATGCATTGCATAGTTCATAACCACTGTGAGTATTACAACTCGTACAATGAAGTTACTAGTCGTAGGACAAACCGTACACTAAACTCATGCACTGAGATACATCTTTTCTTCATTCCACAATTCGTACTATAGTCTGCACAATTCTTTTACTAGTCATATTGAGAACCGTAGCACCAATCTGTTCAGCAGTTCTTCTGCCACCTGTTATTGCTTCTCCAGTACACAAAGCACACATAAGTCACTAATATTGGGTTGCCTCCCAAAAAGCACTTGATTTAACATCGCGGCATGACAGTGGTGGTTTGGTTACTAAGAATTCACCAAACCACCACATGGGTTTCCTACCAAGAAGCGCCTGATTTAACGTCGTAGCACGATGCAAGTCTCTTGACTACTCCAACTTTGTCGAGGAACTCAAACTCATCCTCGATTTCTAAGACCACTATGTAATCCTTTGGTTGCTTCATTGACCGAAAGACATTGAAGGTGACTTCTTCTTTGTTGAGTTTGAATTTTAACTGGCTAGCCTCCATATCTACTAAAGCTCTCCTAGTGGCAAGGAATGGTCACCCAAAAATGATGGGGACCTCAAAATCAACCTCACAATCAAGGATCACGAAGTTCGCTGGGATTATGAATCTATCCATTTTAACAAGTACATCAAACAGGATCCCTACAGGCTTCTTCACAATTCGGTCGCCCATCAGCAGCCGTATAGTAGTTAGTGTGGCAGCTCCCAAGCCCTGCTGCTTAAACACAACTAACGACATCAGATTGATGCTTGCTCGCAAGTCGTAGAGTGCCTTTGCGGACTCAACATTACCAATTGTACAAGGAATGGTAAAGGCACCTAGATCCTCCTTCTTCTGGGTAAGGACCCATGAGGCTATAACACTATAATGATGCACATTTTCCATAGGGTCATAGATCACAGACCTTTACTTCGTACCAAGGTGGTCATAAAATTGGCATATCCCGACATTTGTTCCAATGCCTTGGCCAATGGTATGTTTATACATAATTAATCTAGAATTGATAGGAATTTCTAAAACTTACAATTCTCTACCTTCTTCTTCATTCTTTGAGGGAACGGTGGCGGTGGTTGTGGAATAGCCTTTTAAATCTCCATGGCTCCTTGCTTCTCTCCTTGTTTAGCCTCAAGCCCCTTTTTAAAAACTGGAGCCTCAGCCAACTCAACATCCTCATTATGCTCACTCTCGGCAAACTCATCCTCACAATCGATTATGCTTTCTTTCTTCCTTTAAAGCCAACTACAACCAACAGAGGGGGATCAACCATGGTCATTCCACTCCTACTCATCACAGCCATGCAGTGACCATCATTCTTTGGATTCTGGATTGTGTTGCTAGGTAGTGTACCCTTCTGTCTAGGGTTCATCGATGCTGACAGTTGCCCTAGCTGTTGTTTAATCTGCTTGATAGCCATAACATGTGACTCAACTCTCTGACCCGTGCTCGATAGATCATTACGGATGTATTTTAGCTGATCATCTGTGGATCTAACCATCATGCTCTCAAACTTTTACTGTCCAGCCTCTCCCTCACATGCATTCGGAGGCACGTACAATCCTACTCGGTCGTTGCGGTAACTGTCATTCCTTCTCCATTCTCCCTCATGCTCACGACCTAAGCTTTTATCTCCATACCCATTCCAATTGTAATTGTCTCTATATTGGTTTCGAATTATGTTTCTAGAACCTTAGCACCAAGTGTCTTGTCTATACCCTTGGGCGTTGGCTCGAAAACCTTCCACCTGGTTATCTAAGAAGTTTGCCTCCTCCTCAAAATCTGAGTGCTCAGGCCTTGGCTCTTGTTCCTTTCTCCCCAATGCATTAACTTTTCTAGCTCCAACGCCCATGATATCCTTTATGAGCAGGTCTAATGATGTGCATATATGAGCCAATTCCTAATCATATTCTTCCACCTTCCTTCGTTGGTCTACAGTAAAACCAACATCATATGTACTAGCCATTGCATCTGCTTCCCGTGTGTGCTATGATTTGTTTGTGTTGGTCACTATATCTAGAATAGTGGAATCTTTCTCCTAGGTGGGGCTCATCAGTGCTACTCTCACCACTGTGTTTGCTACAACTTTAGTATTGTTGTTCATGATCTGTAAAAAAATCTCCAACAAACTATCATTAGGAATTTTGTGGTTTGGGCAATTGGTCAACTTCTTCTTGAACCTCAACCAGGTTTCATGAACTTCCTCAGTTTTCAGTTGTCGGAAATTATAGATTTCATCCTTAAGCTGCAACATCCTAGGGGGTGGAAAGAATCTCTCTAGAAAAGCTTTCTTGAGCTCTCTCTAGTTGGTAATGGAGTCGTTGGGCAACTCCAATAACCATAAAGTGGCCTCCAAAGACAAAGAAAATGGGAAGAGTCTTAGCCTTATAGCGTTTTGTCTGACTCCGGGCAACCTGTACGCCTTTCATATTCCCACAAAGTTCATCAGGTGTAGATTTGCATAATCAGCTGTGTGACCAATAAACACCCCCTTCATGTTAAATAATTGAATCATGGTGCTAGTGATATCAAGTTTTTTCCCAGCAGGCAATGGTGGTGGTAAAATAGCTCTGGTTGACCCAACTTCATCACTGTCCAGGTCATCCTCAGCGAAGAATTCAGGGGCATATCTTTGGCCTCTGTTACCCTTTCCACGGAGACCAACACTGACAACCTCATCTATGATATGATATGTTAAGACTTCAAATGCTATGAAATGTTCAGACTTCTTCTATGTTAATTAAGTTAAATTTCTACTTTATTATGATTGAGTTAGATGTCATGTTCATGCCATGGGTTGATTTGTGTCCTCTCGGGGTTCTTTGTCCGGTGTCTCAATTTGGGCCTATGTTCGGGTCATGACAAACTTGGTATCAGAGCTTTGGGTTTTGAAGTGTCCTCGGCTGCCTGAGAGCTGCATTAAGCATAGTCTTTTTCATGGGTTTGAAGCGCGCCACACTTATGAAGAAGAGGCTACAAAATGTTTAGGAAATATTTCCTTCTTTCATGATCTATGTCGTGCGATGAAATGTCTATCTATCCTTCTAACTCATGCTATATGCAATTGAAAAATCATGCCTCCTCGCCGAGTTAATGGAAGAAGAAATGTAAATGGAAATGTCCATGAGAATGGCAATGGGGATGGGCACCAGCATGCCCCACTAGCCTTTGATGATCATGTACCCGAGTAGGTGATCTATGCAGCGTTTAAGGCTACTATTCAGATACTAGCTCAGGCCTTGACCGCCCAGGTCAACCATCAAGCGGTAGCGCATGTCCCACAGAATGGGAATGTGATGGCAGAAAGAGTCAGAGACTTCCTAAGGATGAACCCTCAAGAATTTCTTGGGTCAAAGGTGCATGAGGATCCACATGAGTATATCGATGAGGTTCTTAAGGTCACCTAGATCATGGGTGACTGGAGAGGAGTTCACCGATCTAGCCTCGTATCAATTGAAAGGGGTTCCTACATTTGGTTCAAGCAATGGAAGGACAGAAGGGCAGTTGGACCAGGCCGTATTGGTTGGGATGAGTTTCATGCTGCCTTTCTGGATCGGTTCTTCCCTCGTGAGATAAGGAGATCAAAATAGCCGAGTTTTTGAACTTGAAGCAAGGATGACAGTTTAGGAGTATGCCTTGTATTTCACTTTCCTATCCAAGTATGCACCTGAAATGGTGACAGATCAGAGAGCCCAAGTGAGTCAGTTTGTGCATGGTATAGCAGACTATTTGGTTAAGGATTATCGGACTGTGATGCTTCATAAAGACATCGACTTTCCTCGGCTTGTTCTGTACGCCCAACAGTTGGAGGTGGTACAGATGAGTGAGCAGGGGAGAGAGGCCAAGAGGGCTCGGACTGATAGCTTCGGATTCTCCAAGCAGAGACTTTGTTGGAACCATCAACAGTCTCACCAGAGATTTTCATCCCCCGAGTCATTGGCTATGAGTGTTCCATCAAGATCCAAGAGCGACCAGAGGGAAAAGCATAAGGCTCTAGAGGTCAAAGTAGCAGACCCACGGAGTCAAGCATTCTAGAGAGTAGCAGATGTGGCCGAAAACATGTGTGTCAGTGCTTAGTAGGTTCAGGTGCTTTCTTCGGGTGTGGGAAGCCAAGACATATGCTTAGAGATTGCCCCACAGCTAAGAGGGACCATGATAGGGGCCGCGGCCTAGACTACAGTTCAACAGCTCCACCAGCATGCCCAGCTCAGCAAGGTTCATCTACTAGTGCAGGTGGTGGTCAGCGCCAGAATAGATTATATGCCCTAGCATCTCGTCAGGAGCATGATGTCTCCACAGATATAGTCACTGGTATGTTACGAATATTCCACCTTGATGCATATGCATTGTTAGATCTAGGGGCTACTTTATGTTTTGTGTTTCCCTATGTTGAGAGTAGTTTCGGAGTCATTCCTGATCCTATCAGAACCCTTCTTAGTCTCTACTCTAGTCGGTGATACAGTTATAGCTCGATGGGTATACAGAAAATTCCCTATCACAGTGCTTCAGAGAATCACCTCAGCAGATTTCGTAGAGTTAGCCATGACCGACTTTAATGTTATCTTTGGCATGGATTGGCTCCATTACATTCTATGCCTCAGTTAATTATAAAACCCGTGCAGTGGAGTTTAGATTTCCAAGTGAGCTAGTCTTAGAGTGGAAGGGTAGTTCAGCTGTGCTTGTAGGTCGTTTTATTTCCTACCTTAAGGCCAGAAAGATGATCTCCAAAGATTGTGTGTAGCATCTAGTTAGGGTTAAGGATGCTACATCTGAGACCCCGACTATCCAGTCAGTTCAAGTAGTATGTGAGTATCCAAAAGTGGTTGTAGATGATCTATCGGGAATCCCTCCCAAGAGGGAGATCGATTTTGGTATTGACCTTCTTCCCGATACGCAGCCTATATCTAATCCTTACAAAATAGGTCTAGCTGAGATAAAGGAGTTAAAGGAGCAGTTGAAGGACCTTTTGGACAAGGGTTTCATCAAACCTAGAAAATAGGCAGTTTGCTGCAGCCGGATTTCTAAAAAAATGCTTTTATCCCATTGAATCGGCATATTCCCCCAATTCGGTTGAGAATTTTATTTCATTTTAAGTTAATATCTGATGAATAAAAACGGATTTCAAGATCTACATTTCATGGAATAGTGGATAAGAATGTCAATTTGAAAATTTTATATTCAATTTACAAAAATGAGATAGATAGCTACAACGAGTAATATAAATTTCAAATAGTGTCAATATAAACATGAAAATGCTAATTTGGCTTGATGGTCTAGCTTGCTTTACTTTTAACCTTTTTTACCTACACTACATGGGATCGAACCTTGGTGGAAGCGATAATGCGCTAGTGCTCTTTGTCCGAAAGAAGAATGGTTCCCTTCGGATGTGTACAAAGTCACCATCAAGAATAGGTATCCTCTCCCCAGGATCGATGATTTTTTTGACCAGCTTCAGGGCGCTAAGTGCTTTTCAAAGATAGACCTCAGATCTAGATACCATCAACTCAGGGTTCGTGAGAGTGACATCTTAAAGACAACCTTCAGGACTCGGTATGTTCACTAAGAGTTTGTAGTTATGTCTTTTTGACTAACTTTGGTCTTGCATCTTTTATGGATTTGATGAACAGGGTGTTCAAGCCATACTTGGAAATGTTTTTTATTGTGTTCATATATGATATCCTTATATACTCTCGGAGTGAGGAGGAGCATGTCGCTCATTTGAGGGTCGTGCTACAAACCTTGAAAGATCACTAGTTCCATGTTAAATTCAGTAAATGTGAGTTTTGGATAAACTCAGTGGAATTTTTGGGTCATGTGGTGTCAAGTGAGGGTGTAAAAGTGGACTCTCAAAAGATAGAAGCAGTGAGGAATTGACCAAGACCAGTTAGTCCTTCAGACCCCAGGAGTTTCTTGAGTTTAGCTAGTTACTATCGAAGGTTTGTTGAAGGATTTTCATCCATTGTAGCACCGTTTACTAGATTGACTTAGAAGAAAGTGAAGTTTCAATGGTCGGAGGCTTGTGAGAAAATCTTCAAGAGTTAAAGACTCGACTTACCTCAGCACTGGTGTTGACCCTACCTGAGGGTACCGATGGGTGTGTGGTATATTGTGACGCCTCAAGGATCGGCCTTGGTTGTGTACTTATGCAGAACAGTAAAGTTATATCCTATGCTTCTAGGAAACTGAAAGTCCATGAAAAGAACTATCCGACTCACGACCTTGAGTTAGCGGCGATAATGTTTGCCTTGAAGATCTGGAGAAACTATTTTTATAGGGTCCATGTAGATGTTTTTACGGACCACCAAAGCCTACAATATGTGTTTACCCAGAAGGATCTAAATCTACGTCAAAGAAGGTGGTTGGAGCTACTCAAGGATTATGATATGAGTGTCCTTTACCATCTAGGCAAGGCTAATGTGGTGGAAAATGCTCTTAGCATGCTGTTCATGGAGAGTGTGGCTCATATAGGAGGAGAAGGAAAGAGTTAGTAAAGGATGTGCATCGGCTTGCACGGTTGGGAGTTCACCTTGTTGACTCAACATATGGTAGAGTTATGGTTCAGAAGGTATCAGAATCATCTCTAATGATTGCAGTCAAGGCTAGGCAAGATGAGGATCCTATCTTGGTGAAGCTAAAGGAAGCTATCAAGAATTAAAAGGTGGAGGTTTTCTCCCAAGGGGAAGATGGTGTTCTTCGATATCAGGGTCATTTGTGTGTATCGGATGTTGATGTCTTGAGAGAAAAAATGTTGCATAAGGCTCATGGTTGTAGATATTCTATACATTCAGGTTCCACCAAGATGTACCATTACCTACGGGAAGTCTATTGGTTGAATTTCATGAGGAAGGGCATAGTAGAATTTATGGCTAAGTGTCCGAATTGTCAACAGGTGAAAGTGGAATATCAAAGACCTGGAGGTATTCTTCAAGATATTAGTATCCCTACTTGGAAGTGGGAAGAGATCAATATGGACTTCATAACAGGTTTGCCTCGCACTCGTCAACAATATGACTCTATTTAGGCGATGGTGGATAGGTTGACCAAAGAAGCTCATTTTCTACCAATAAAAACTACCGATTCAGCGGAGGATTATGCTAAGTTGTATATCCGGGAGTTAGTTCGCTTTAATGCAGTGCTATTGTCCATCATATCAGATAGAGGTACTCATTTTACCTCCCAATTTTGAAGATCGTTTCAAAAGGGACTTGGTACTCAGGTCAAGCTTAGCACAACATTTCACCCGCAGATAGATGGTCAGGCTGAGCCGCTTTGTCACAGTACTTACTTATGGGCTAACAGGTCACACTGTTCTTCGAATATAATTCGATCCTTCTACGACCAAATCTCGCGGACATTTCAAACTCTTAAGGATTGTTGAGAGCATGTGTGATTGATTTCAAGGGTATTTGGGATTATCATTTTCCTCTCATTGAGTTTGCATACAAAAAAAACTACCATTCCAACATTTAGATGGCTCCGTTTGAGGCTCTCTATGGGCGGAGGTGTAGATCACCTATTGAATGGTTTGAGGTCGGTGAAGCTACAATGATAGGATCAGACTCGGTTCATGTGGCTTTAGAGAAAGTTCAGCTTATAAGGGAAAGGTTGAAAGCATCACAGAGTCACCAAAAGTCCTATGCAGATGTAAGAAAGAAAGAACTTGAGTTCGAAGCTAATGATTGGGTGTCTTTGAAGGTGTGTCCCATGACGGAAGTGATGTTGTTCAAAAAGAAAGGGAAACTTAGTCCCTGCTATATTGGCCCATACTGGATTGTGAGACGTGTTGGCAAGGTGGCCTATGAGTTAGAGTTACCCTTAGACTTAGCTTCAGTTCATCCAGTCTTCCATGTATCGCACTTAAAAAAGTGTTTGGGTGACCCAACTCTAGTTGATTTTGTGGAGAGTATAGGTGTGAAGGATAGCCTTGGTTATGAGGAGGTTTTAGGTGACCCAGCTCTAATTGTTCAGGTGGAGAGTATAGGTGTGAAGGATAGCCTTAGTTATGAGAAGGTTCCGATGCAAACACTGGATCATCATGTTCGTAAGCTAAGAAACAAGGTAGTAGATTCGGTAAATGTTTGGTGGAGGAATCAGCACGTCCAGGGAGCTACGCGGGAAGCCAAAGTAGATATGATGGCTAGATTCCCGCATCTATTCCCTTTCGGCATCATTCCAGCATGAGGTATCAGTTTCCATCATAGCACTCTACTTAGTTTCATGTTTAGTTTACGTTTCCTAGTTCCTTTTATGCCAATGTATGTATATGTGATTCATGAATTTAGTCCAGTCATGTATTTGAGATCGGAGTCAGTTACTCCGTCAATTTAAACTTAAATGTTCAATATTTTGCTTGATGGTTTCCTTCCTCAGTTATTCAGTATGTTTACCCACATTCAAGGACGAATGATCCTAAGGAGGAGATATTTTAATTCCCCAGATGTGCCTAAGCCTAGACTCGAGATTTGAAAATGAAAAGTAGGAAGTCTCAGTTTTCTTCTCAGAATGACTCATTGAATGGGTTTTTGGTGGGTCTAACGACCCATTGGATGTGCCCGTGGTGAGAAGCTACAGAATTGGACTTGGGAGTAACGGGTCTAGGAATGACCCATTGTATGATGTAATGGGTTGTTGTAACTGGGTCATTGTTAAGGTGGTCTTAGTCAAGAAGGTTGCACGAGTCCTGGGATATCTCATTGTTCGGAAGAACGAGTAATGGAACAACTCGTTGTTCGGAACAACGAGTCGTTGTAACTATCCATCGGGATGATTTCCAAGATAGGAGCACTAGTGATGATTGTTGGAAACGATGAGTCATTAGAGCTTGTAACGATTCATCGTGTCCGGTCATGGTAGAAGACGTGAGACTGGAAACAAGGATGAGACAATGAGCGAAGCAATGAGTCGGGGGGCAAGGGAAGACTCATTGTGTTGGTCATTGCTTCGAACAATGACTAATTTCCTGCGAGTTTAGTAAGGGCAAATCCAGAACTTCTAAGCCCCTAAGTCCTATACTACATCATTTTAAGCTCAGAAAAGGTTGTTTTAAGAGGGTTAAACTTATTCAAAACCCATTATCTTCCATTCATGCAACCTAGAGACTTCTAAGGGTGATAAAGCTTAGGATTCATCAAATCTTCCCCAAAATTCATTAGGTTTTCAAGAGGGTTTCTAAATTCAGATTTCTCCAGGTATGTAGGGAGATGAATGGGTGTAATCATCCACACACATGCCCAATTCCTCATCAATTTTATGAAATTTTAGTTGATGAATCTATGGGGTTTTAACCCAACATGTGAATTCTCTAAGTAACAATCACGGGCATGATCAATACATGTTTCTAATGTCAAATTATGATTCATGGGAATATTCTATATTGTTTTCAATAATAAATTATGTCTTCAAGTTTTACAAATTTTAATACCCCTTCATGGAATTTCATGACAAGTTGTGATTATGATATATGTGTTCAAGTATGATGAGATGTATATGAGAAAAATATGTTTTCGAATTACCCATATCTATGTTCATGTTTTCAACCAAATCAAGTTGATTTAAAGCATGTTTAAGTATTGGGAAAGCCTATGTGATCAAGTATGTTTTATGATTTCATATTGTTAGCTTACCGCATGATTTTGGAGTATAAACTCCTAATTATGTTCATCTTGTGGTATGTTTTGAGTCAAGGCTCCTCATGTTTTAATTTCATATTATGCATATATATTGTAATTCAGCTTCGTCACTAGACGATGATCAGCTTCATTGAAAAACGATGGAGAGCATATTCATGTTTTTGGGAGTAGTGTCTAGCACCGAGTAGGCTAAGGATCAGTCAACCCTATGCGTCAAAACTACGTGCAAAGGTAGGTATGTTCATATTATTCTAGACCTCCCTTGTGCTCTTCCCCTTTCCCCAAGGGGCCATCAGCTTTATATCGATATCATGGTAGCGTCCCTAGCCTTGACAAGGCTTTCGATGGCTCTTCCTACTTGAGTTTAATAGTCGGGACCACATAAGCTTTATCATGGTAATGTCGATTATTAGACGAGTCTCCCATTGTTCCTCATGATTTTATTTATGCATAATCATCAGTCATGATATTATGTATTTAGCAAGTTTGATCCAATGTTCCATTTTACTTATGTATTAGTTTCAGCTTTGGGTCATTTCATTCATATATGATTTTCAGTTATTCTCAAATCATGATTTTAGAAATAGCATGAAAGCCTTATTCTCATAATCTTTTCTTGATTATGTTTTATGATGTGCATGATTTTTTATTTTACTTACTTAGCAGTTTTACTTACCTTACATACTCGGTATATTCCACATACTGACCGCATACTCTATGTTGTATCATTTCATGATACAGGTTCAGATATTCAAGCCTTGTCCTGCCGCTAGCCAAATTCCCAACATTAGCATATCCCAGCCAGAGTTGGTGAATCCTTATCTTTCGAGGGCCCTTCTTATCATTTATATTCTACATTTGTAGTTTTAGAGTTGAGTGAGTCAGTTGGGGTCTTGTCCATCAACTCGTCAGTAGTAGAGGGTTATCAAACATAGTATGTATTCATCTTCAGACTTATGTTATGTATTCAAATTCTATGATATGTTAAGACTTCTGCAATGTTAATTACATTAAACTTCCACATTATTATGATTGAGTTAGATGTCATGTTTATTCCATGGGTCAACTTGGAGCCTCTCGGGGTTCTTTGTCCCGTATCTCGATCCGGGCCTATGTTCGGGTCGTGACATAAACTCACAAAAAATCATTGTCCCCAATGCTTTTATTAAAACACTCAAATTTGAATTAGGGTAAACTTGTGATGTGTTATGCTCCTAATTTTGGCACAACTGTTTGGGGTGGAGTAATTCCAGGGACCTCAGTAGTGGCCTCAGTAGCGACTGTCGTGCTCAAAGGATCTTGTGGGCATCCCCTGTAGCTGGAGACAGTGTGACGAGAGTCTGCGATTCTAAAGAAACTGTGGCCCTTGTGACATGCCCCTCAACTCTAGGTGCTGAACTGGAGGAGGCCCCACCAACCCGGGCTCGCATCTCCTCAATGCGCATCTCCTCTTCTACCCTAGATTATTTCAAAGCTTCTCGTAACTCAGCTTTTTTCTTGTTTGCTTTTCTTATGCTTCTTCTTCTTGTGGGATTTGCCTTCATCTCCAACCCCATCTCATGGACGGTTTCCTACTTCCTTAGGATGATCTCCCAACAAATCAGTGAAGGGTACATCATCCTCTGACTCCTCAAATCCGACAATCGAGAACTCTTAGGGATGCCGATTCTGTTATAACTTTAGAATTTCATCATGAGCCTTTTTAATCTTAACTGCAAACCTTAACAAATCTGGCACTGTGAGGTCCTTCAGCCTGTCAATCACCCTTGCCTCCATGTCATATATGCAAGCGTGAAGGTTCTTGTATGGCTCTAAAGTACCTGTGATGGCTCGGTCAACAAAAATGCCTAGCTGCTCAGCAAACAATTTCAATTGCTTCTCCTGTTTGTCTCCTTTTCTGACCACCCTATCAAAGTTTTGTGTTAATGCACATTGTGAAGGTTGAGGCATGGCATACGATGTCTCAGCTGATTCCACTCCTGTTTATGTTGCAGTGGCACCAGAAGTAGATGGTGTGGATGTAGGAATTAGGGCGACATGGAAAACTAGCTCTACTCTTGTAGCTTCTTTAGCTGGCTCAGTGGTTGTTTCTGTTGCCCTTGATGTTTGACCATTGGGATATAAAACCTCAGGGATTGGTTTGTGAAGCTTTAGGTCATATCTGGATTAATCCTTCGACTTCTCTAAGTCATACTTCTTTGTAGCATAAGTCGCCACACCAATTCCAGCCAATATGGGTATATGAACTTCTCTGCACGGCCGAGTGATTAAGCATGGAAATGGCAAATATGTAGATAACTTAATATCCCTCCAATTAATCACCTCAGCGATAATCGCTCCCATGATCAAGTGAACCCAGACATCAGGTTGGCCCCTAGTATTGCTCTGTCTTTAGCTAAAGTATTACCTCCTCCTGTGGGAAATACTTGGAGTCGTACCGCCGCCCACAAAATTTGGCTACAAATGTCAGTGTCGAATTCACTATTATCTCCTTGTTATTAGTTAACCAAAGGGCTGACCATATTTTAACACCTGTGCTAACCACCAATGCTTCTCATGCTGCTCTCTCATTTGAGAGTCAAATTTTGCAGTGTTCACTGGTGGTTTGAGGTTTGGCCCATAGAGTATTCTAGTAATGGTATGAGATATCTAACATTTCCCCATGAACTGGTATGCGGTTCTACATGTGTATTTGTGTTGGTTTCTGCCTTTCTTGCATAGACCCTCTAAAGTAGCAATATAGTTCGAGTAGAATTCACGAACCATGGTGGGGTAATAGTAGGTGCTTCACTCATCCATCCTAGGCCATAGAACTTGTATTTGCCCTCAATCTCTGGATACTCGAGAAACTATGAGTCGATAATCCTTACTTCCTTATCAATGCTGCATTTGATGTGTCCTTTCACTATGGCGGTGAGACCTTCTTGGAAGTGCTTTTTGGCCCCTATTATTTGCCAATGCATAATATCCCTAAAGCCTGGAATTTTATGCTTTAGAATGTCTCCCCTCATCGGCTCAGGGTCCTCTATAGGACTACTGGTGGCCTCATTACCAATCCCTTCATCGACTCAGTACCACTTGAACTAGATCTATCAGCTGATGAATCATCTCCCTTATAAGACTGGGGATTTGCAGCTTGTTGTCTAGCAACAGATCTAGCTTGGTAACCTGGGGATGGTTCCGCAATTCCAACCTCCTTTATTGCTCCCTCAAATTTGGTGTTTTCATATAGGAGGTGGTGAGCAGTTTCAGTTCTCTCAATCCTCTTTCTTGCACCACCTCTGGTAGGTTGAAATTTAGATTGCATGATTACCTGCAGTAGTCGAACTGTTAGTGTCAAAGTTAATTAGAGTAAGATCAGGGCTTATGTGACGGAGTGGATGATGGGCCGTCACATATGTGACGGTCCGTCATTTCCTCCATCAAGTGTATCCAGTGGTTTCACAATTTCACAAATAGGTAATGGCACAAAACGATGGTCCATCACAACATTGGCGGTCCTCATTTACTCCGTCACTCTTAACCAGTACACCCCTATTAGAAACAACAAGTGACGGTGAATGTGATGGTCCGTCATCAATACGACACTCCGTCACCTTCTCTGTCACATTATATTCTTTCTCAATTCAATGCCGACGATACTAATGACGGTCCATTGGTCATGTGATGGCCCATCAGTTATCTCGTTAGGCTACTATTTTTGTTCACAACAATGGTGGGTACTCAGACTTTCCCATACCATGCAACCCAAGATCCAAACAACCCATTAGAAAATAGAAAATCTAATTATTTCCCTTAGGAATGTTGTCACTCAATCCATCAGAGGGCATAGCTATTTTACACAAATTTAGGTTCCCATTCTATACCTCAACTTGACATATGTTCAATAAGAGACTCCTAGGGTTATAAAGTTATTACATATAGTAAGCTTCACATGAGTTATGTTCAGCTATACTCTCATCACTCACTAAATTACTCACCCCACACACAGTGAATACGGATGAAACATGTACAACATACCTCTAAATTTTGGGCCATAAAATTATAGAATTGTGCAAGGTTTCAATCACTACTATTCACCCGACACCACAATTTGAGTAACGATCGAATAAGGAATGGAAAATATTAGAGAGCAAGATGGATTTRGGGGTTGATCAGGGGTATGGTAATTAAGGGTGTGAAGAAGTGGGACGAGAAAAAGGAAATAAACTAAAATAAAGAAAGTTTAAAATGGTGGGGGTAAATAGGAATGAAAGTGGGTCGGATCTAGGTTAAAAGAGTTTGGTTGGATCAGGTAGGAATTTTTGGATTTTACTTACCTGATTAGATAAAGGTGCAGGTGACGGTCCATCGGATACACAATGTTCCGTTGACTTTCTATTCATGCTAATATCTCTGATATTTTTAATTATCCACAAGTGAGGGAGGTGTTGATGGTCTATCATAAGGATGACGTTCTATCAACTATACCATCACACTTAGCCAGATTCCATGTTCTTGTGACCATTTCTGATGACACAACTGATGGCCCGTCAGACATCTGATGGCTCATCAACTCGAGCATTGGGCTTATCTAGAATCCCCAATGTTCTCTTTCATCTTTATAGTCCCGAGTGACGGTCCGTCGAGTCTCCGACGGTCCATCAGTTTTTGTCGTCCCCTACATCAAGAATACCTCTACCTACACACTTAACACACCTTTCAAACAAGTACAATATCAAATCAAATAAGCGCTACATTCAAAATACAACACCCTTGGGTTGCCTCCCAATAGTGCTTGATTTGACATCACGACACGACTCGAGTACCTTGATTACTCAGACTTCATCAAGGTACAGCAACTCCAACACCTTTACCTCCTCTGGTACTCCAAAGTACTGCTTCACACGTTGGTTATTCACTTTGAAGCATTCCCCTTTTTTATTTCAAGCTCAATAGCTCCAGATGGGAAAATTTGTTTAACATTGTATGAGCCAGGCCATTTTGATCGGGGTTTGCCCAGAAACAGATGGAGTCTATAGTTTAACAACACCACAAGATCTCTGGGGATAAACTCCCCCTTTTAAATCCACTAGTTATGGTATATTTTCTTTTTTTTCCTTGTACAAAGCGGCCCTCTCATATGCCCTTAGATGGAACTTATCCATCTCTTTAATCTGATCTAGCCTCAAATGTGTAGCCTCGCTCCAACTCAAATTGAACTTCTTGAGTGCTCACAGAGGCTTATGCTCCAGCTCAACAGGTAGATGACAAGCTTTCTTGAACAATAACTAATATGGAGACATCTCAATAGGCGTTTTGAGTGTTGTTCGGTACGCCCATAATGCATCATCAAGTTTTCGAGACCAATATGTTTGGTTAGCATTAACGTTTTTGGCTAGGATGGTTTTAATCTCCCGGTTTGACACTTTCACTTGCCCACTAGACTACAGATGATAGGGGGTAGCCACTTTGGGCTGCTTAACTCCATACTTTGCTAGCAAAGCACTGAAAACATTGTTGCAGAAATGGGACCCCCTGCCGCTGATAATAGCTCTCGGAGTACCAAACCTTGAGAAAATATTCTTCTTTAAGAAAGTTGCAACACTTTTGCCATTATTATCTGTCAATGCCACTTCTTCTACCCACTTTGAGATGTAGTCCACTGCCACTAAAATGTACTTCTGGCTATATGAGCTCACAAATGGACAATGAAGTTTACACCCCATACATCGAACAAATCCACTTCCAGAATAGGGGTCATAGGTAATTCATGTCTTCTAGATATATCTCAATGTCTTCCAAAAATCATGTGCATCCTCATGTTTTGTAGGCCAGTGGTACCCACATTGCAAATTTTTCTGGGTTATTCGAGCGGGTGGCCCCCAACAGGAGATGAATGGCATACCTCTAGGATGGTCAACATTTCTGCTTCTAGGACACATCTCCGTATTATGTAATCAAAACATACTCGGAACAAATATGGCTCATCCTGAAGTATTTATTCACGTCATGAAGGATTTTTTTTCGCTGGTGCAAGGTTATGTCCTCTAGAATCATATAACTAACAATGTAATTGGAAAAGTCAGGAAACCATGGAATGAGATCTACTATGGAAGCTAATACCTATTCATCAGGGAATGAGTCATCAATCTCCTTATCATTTGTTACTCTTCCCTCTTCTTCAAGTCTTGATAAGTGATCCACTACTTGGTTTTCACAACCTTTACGATCCTTGACTTCAAAGTCAAATTCTTGTAGCAGAAGGACCCATATTATCAACCTTGGCTTTGCATCTTTATTTTCCATGATATATGTCAAGGCGTCATGATTAGTGTGCACAATAACTCTGGTGCTAAGAAAATATTCCCTAAATTTGTAAATGGCATATACCACCACTAGCAACTCTGCTCAGTCACTGTGTAGTTCTTTTGTGCCCCATACAATGCTTTACTAGCATAATAAATAGGGTGGAAAATATTTTCTCTTTTGTCCCAACACAACTCCAAGTGGAACCCCACCAGAATCACTCATCACATCAAATGATGAATGTTGTTCGCTAGTTCATAACTAATAATCCTCTTTTTCGTTACCAAATCCTTCATAAACTTGGCATAACCTTACATCTACTCGAGGGATTCCACTGATGGGATTTTAACTTTCAACTGCTTCAATATGGAGATGAATTTGTGGAATTTTCCATCTTCCACCTTCTTTTTCAACCTCTGAGGGATTGGAGGTGGAGTGGAGTTTGAGTCAAAGGCTTAACCACCTCATTTCCTTTTGCTTTACCTTCATCTCCTTGACTGTTCTCTATGACTGCTGACTCTACAGGCTTACCAAGTTTAGCTGCTCCACCTCATCATCATCTACAAGCTGTATTTTTAAAGCTAACTCCTCAGCTTTCTCTACACCAATAGGAGTGGTCTCAGACAATTTCCTGCCACTTCGTATTGTAATAGCCCTACAGTGGCTATCCTTCCTCGAATTCTGCATTGTATGACATGGCAAGACACTACTCTTCCTTTGATTATGGGCAGCAGACATTTGCCCCATTTGGTACTCTGGTTGTTTAATGGCTGTTGAGTATGAGTCTACAAGCTGATTCATATTGGAGAGATCACTCTTCATATCTTTAACTCTAGAGTCAATAGATTCGACTTTTTGCAGTACCTTGGCTAACATTTCTTCCATCTTTGAACTTCCTGCTTCATTACTGCTCCGCTCTCTATTTCCAAGAGGCACCTATACTCTGCTATGATCATTCCTGTAGCTTTTTTTATTTTTCTAGCTGACCTGTTCTTTATCCCTATAACCCACTCGATTATAATAATTATCCATTGGTTAGTTTCAACCTTGGTTTCCTCGGCCATTGGCTCGAAAACCCCCTATGTTATTCAAGTACTTGGCTTCTTCTTCAGAATTCAATCCACGTTCCTCTTTTCTGGCCGCCTTACCCACAACATTAACTTTCTCAGCACCACCTGCAAGAAAGTACTTGGTAATAAACTCCAACTAAGTTTTCATATGTGCCATATCCTAATCTTTCTCTTCTTCCTTTTGGCGTTGCTCAGAAGTAGACCCAACTGCATAGGTTTACTATAGACTTCAGAGTCTCTAGTTTTCCAAGCCCTGTTAGTCTTGGTGACTTTATCTAATACAGCTAAAGCCTCAGTGTACTTTTGGGGCATGAACGACCCTCGAGTCACAGTATTAGCAATTGGCTTAGTTGCCGAATTTAGCGACCTGTAAAAAGTATCCATCTGATGCTCATCAGATAGTTTAGGATTGGAACACTGTTTGAGTTTCTTGTTGAATCGCAACAAAGACTTATGCAATGCCTCACTAGGGAGCTTCCTGAAATTGTTTACCTCATCTCTCAGTAGAAGCATTTTAAAAGTTTGGAATGAATCTCTCTAGAAAAGCATTTTTAAGCTCTCTCTAGTTTAGGATTGAGTCATGTGGCAATTCATTCAGCCATATTGTTGCCTCCCCAGATAGATAAAATGGAAACAACCTTAATCGAATAGTATTCTAACTAACCCCTAACAGTTCAAATGATTTGCAGATTCCCATGAAGTTTATCATATGCAAGTTCGGATCATCACTAGCACTTCTCTAAACAAGCCCTTCAAGTTCAACAATTGAATTATAGTGCTTGTGATGTGGAACTTAGTTCCTTGAGTAGTGGGGGAGGGACTATAGCTTCAGTAGTGCCAACTCCATCCAAGTCAACATCATATTCCTCTTGATAATTGAATGGAATTGATTGTCGCCACTGTCTCCTAGCTCTCTGAGGTTGAAGTTGATTTCCAGGGGCTACATCCTCCATATTTTGTTCATTCTCCTCATCTCTAATAATATCCTCATTCTCATTATTAGTTGCATGTTGAATGTTACCCCTGGCTTGAGCTTTAGCAAGTTGCTTCAACCTTATTGCTTCATTCTCTTTTGCATTCATGGCCTCCTCAACATTCTTTCTAGTTTGGGATTATAAGGAGTTAATGGTTTACCCAAACTCTGGGTATTCCACATGCATTACCCAATACCCTGTATAGACAGAAACAACAAATAAAACTAAAATTAAGAAATAAGACTAAGAGTCAAATAAACACACTTGACTAATCTAAAACCGTACTTTCCGGGAACGGTGCCAAAATTTGATACGCCCAAATTACAAATCTAAGATAAGAAGTATAAAGTAATGGATGTCAAATATAGAACCCAACAAGGTTGGGGTCGAATCCAACAGAGAATATGGCGAAAACTAAGTCTTATGTGAGTATTTTCTTTTATTCAAATATTTTCATAAAACTTGGGGTTTGTGAATTATGTTTCGATTCAATATCAGTCAAATACAACAAATACCAACTATGATTTAGTACTATTGAATTCAAGAAGAAAGTAAACTAGGGTTATGGACATCATGTTTTCATAATGTGCCTGTAGGTTGCTTTGTTTCCT